>VMDR010001680.1:0-115845 GCA_007922815.1 Macrotus californicus
TCACTCCTTCTGTGGAAATTGTCTGGGATCCTCAGAGGTGATGTGTGTTTCCTGTGAGCCGCTGCCCCAAGGCCCAGTTATCCAGTTCTTCCATGAGTCCCGTTAGAAACAGCAGCATCCCTCTAGTGAATCCCTTAACCTGCTTCCCTTGGCTTCCCTTGGGGTCTGTTACTCATAACCAAATGTACTTTAACGAATACAGCAAGGTGAAATAATACATTATTTTCATCACCAGCATTTCTCTTAGGGATGGAAGTGTTTTGGGCTTGAGAAAAATACCTTGAAAAGCAGCTTAGAATTTATGACAAAATTTCTAAGCCCTAACTGGGCGGGAGAGAGCTAAACAGCTGCAGAAGCAATGGGCGGGGTTTGGGAGACCCAGGCCCGGGGTGCGTGTTGCCGCTCTCCGGAAACGATAGGAGAGCTCCTGCAAGTCCAGACATCCACAAGCTAACCTGCCTGCCGGGTTTATTTCAAAGGCCACTTCTGGCCTTGGAATTACACAATTGTGAGTAAATGAGTTTTCTGGTTTAAACCCATCGGTTGTTATTTTATTGCCATGCCTTAATTCCATCTTGTTACATTCCCCCCCGCCCTAAATGGTCCACTTAAACTGCACTTCTTAGTAATGATCTCAGTTATCCACCTAATTGACCAAACCGAATGTGCTCATTCAGCAACACATGCGCACCCGGGCTGCGCGCACTGAGCATCTTCTCGGCGCTGGTGGTTTGAGCTGGACTTTGTTTCACTTCATGGATCTTAAAATCTAGCTGGAGAGATAGAATATTTACTGCAGCAAATAAGTAATTTAAAATTGCGACCAGCACTATCAAAAAGTTGACTAGGAGGTAGATACAAAGAATAGGCTGAGTGTTCTATTTTAGATACAGTCGTCCAGGAAAACATTTTTCCGCAAGCAGGAGCAGCAGCCGGGTGTGAGAGGAGAGTTACAGCTGGAAGGATAAAGGCGTGAAGGCTCTAGGGGGGAAGACCTGTCATATTTAAGAGCCAGGAGGGGCCTTTCGAAAATGCAGTTCCCCCGAGTCAAGAGGAGAGGGTGGCCCGGTCCAGAGCCGGGAGAGGAAGCCCTTTCCAGGAATTTTTCTGTTCTGATGAGCAAAGGGGTCCCCCTCCAGGCGTGGTGATGGACGCATTTCCTGTCTTTAAGGCGCGTCCTCCCTGTTTTTCCCATAACTCCGGGTCAGGCTTGGGGAGCTGCCTTCACACACAGCGTGGGGCCTGGTCTTTGCATGCAGTAGGCTCTTCTTGGCTACACTGTGACGTGCACGCGACAGCGGCAGCCACTGAACCACACGCATGCACTCGCTCCACGGAGGCTCCCGCAAGGCAGCGCCATACAGCCTGCTTGCTCCTCTCTGCTTCCAGAAGCCACTCTGAAGAACGACCTTGCTGTGTGTCAGCCACACCTCCTAGCTCCTGGCGGCTCTGAACAGGAGAACGATCACACGGGGCAAGACAGCTGTCACCAGACTCATCGTTTCCCATGAGAAAGGGAGAAATGACCAGGAGACGAAACCCAAGTCGGCTACAAAGGGGAAATTAAAGGGACCCTCTGGCTATAACAATAACTCATTGATGGCGAGGTTGTTATTTAACTTTTGTCCCAATTCCATGACAGTTGGCTTGCAGAAAAGTAATGACATTAAAATTCTCAAGTTACCAAGAAAGAACCCCTTACTCTTCATGTTGGGAATGTTCTCGCCACTTCCTCAGTGCTTTGCTGGAGTGTCTATTATCTGGTGGGTGGGAGTGGCGAGAGGATTTTAGACGGTAATCAAGAAATGTGGGTCTTCTCCCCAGTGCGACCTGATCTAGGGCAAACCTTTATTTGGGTGGGGGGGGCGGGGGTGCTCCTTTTCCCCAGCCATACAATTAAGGGCTCAGACTACACGTTTTCTGAGGTCTCTTCCAGTCCTAAACTTGACGAGGCTAGAGGCCAGAGTGAAATCATGAAGGACAGGGAAGACTGAACTCCGCAGAGCTCCATTTGAGTTTTTGCTTATCACTCCATCGTTGTTTGATTTTGAAAAAAAACCAACAACCTAACCTTTCTAACCTCAGATTTCTCCTCCCTAAAGTGGAATTATAAAAATAACACATGACTTTATTATGCACAGTTAAGGTCAAATGAGATGGCCCATGTGAGAACTGTCTGAACTCCCAAGCTCAGCATAAATGTGAGTTTTATCACTATAATTATGATGACGAGAATAAAAAATATACAGTACCAACCTATACTTATTTTTTAAAGCCCGTGAATATGTGGTCTCCTTGTCTTCACAACAACCCTATGGGATAGTACAATTATGATCACCATTTACCAGAGGGGGAAACTGAGGCAGGGACATGAATTGGCACAACTGACTGAGAGGCTGGGTTGGTGGCAGAACGCAGAAGGCTCCAGGCCACAGCTTGGCTTCTGGATCAGTTCTGACCCTTAAAACCTGATGTGAGGGGACATTATAGACTTAATGTGACCATAAATGATGGGTAGTTCTACTCTTAAAACTTCATTAGTCATTCCTAAATTGAAAAACCTTTTTGAGGAGGTAAAATTATCCCAGATGATTCATGTATTCACAACCATGCATCAAAATGCATGGTTTTAGCCCTGGCTGATTGTCCCTTGCACCAAAAGGTTGGGGGTTCAATTCCTGGTCAGGGCACATATGGAAGGCAGCCAATTGATGTTTCTCTCTCACATCAATGTTTCTCTTTCTCCTTTTCTCTCTCTTCCTCCCCCTTTCTCTCTCTCTCTAAAATCAACAAGCACATTTAAAAAAAGACATGGTTTTAGAAGTTTCCCTAAAGTTGATAGGGTAAAAGAAATCAGGATGATCACCAACTAACTCTCCTAGTCAAGGAGAGATTCTTGAAGGAAAATGCAGCAAGTTTAAACATGTAGTTCCAATACCTCAGAAATCCAAAAACCAAACAAAGAAACAATCAAAAAACACCAGCGCTTATGTTTAAGTTTTTGTGGGCAAGAACCTTACCCTCCGTGAAGCTGTCCCATTTCCCCATGCCCACCCCCAGCAGACACTGAGGAGAAAATTCTGTGTCCCAGTCCAGCTCGGGCCTCCCGCACAAAGGCCACACGAATAACTGGCATGTTTCTGTGGTGGGATTTCAAAAGCATCAGGCAACAGTTTAATTAGCTCTCGGTTGATAAATCTCCATGCACCCCAGCAGGTCAGTAAACCATAAGCCTCACTAGCAATTATCAGCCGAAGATTATTCATGTGGAACCAATATGCCTAACATTTGGCAATCCCCGACATGAAATAGTCATAATTTTCTGAGGACAACTAACAATGGAGAATGGCATTAAAATGTATCAGACTTAATTCTGCTGGAATCCTTAATTTAGAAAGAACTCACACAAAAGGATATAACACACGGGAAAACCCCAAATGATAAATGGCCAAAGGAGAGACAAGTCACAAGATAATTTCACAAGTATTTTGTAAAGTTTTTCTTTTAAAATGTGGCTGCATGAATATTTTCAGTAGGAAGATGTTAATCCTGGTAGGAGTGGGTCACATTGTGTTACTTACATATGAGTTATATATAACTACCCATCATATTATATAGTTCTCTCACTTGAATAATTCCTTACATTAAGCAGTCCCTACAATCTGCCTCAAATCTCATTTATGATGCTAAACACTGCTTTAGGTTAAGAGGTGATTTTTGGCTTCGATATAATTTGAGAACTTTGATAGTTTTGATCAAAGAATCTACTAAAATGGGACAGATAAGCATATTTATTAGGCACCCAGAACAATTCAAATCCAGCAGATGTACCAGAGTTCTTTAGGGCTGACTTGCTGACGATCTATAGAAAGTAGAATATAAGATTTCTCCCTACAAAGTCATGAAAGTAAATCTAAGTTTTGAAGAGTGGTGGGCTAGTGGAATGCTATTTTTCCTGCATTTCACCAGCCTACTTAATGCTCGTAGGATTACTCTGACTGTCTGATCTTTTCAGGGTTTTCACTGCCTAGTCCTGCTGACCTTGCTAATTGCTGTGGATTAGGTTCAACTGTGAGTAATGGAAAACTCAAAATATGATTCTCTTAGACAAGAGAGAAGCGTCCAAGTAGGTGCGATGGTCTGTAGTGACTCGGAACCCTTTGTTCGGTTGCTCTGAGGCACCCACCTTGACCTTGTGGTTCAGGGTGGAAAGAGCTGTTTTCCAGGCAGCAGGACAGAGAAAAGATGAGGAAGAGAACAGGAGTTCATGCACACATGCTGCAGCTAGAGGGAGGGTCTTTGGGACAGTTCCAAATATACCACAACCCCCTGCCACTTCTATCAAGTGGGGGTTCACATGTCCCCTCCCCTTGAACCTGGGCAGGCCTTTAGAAAGTGGCTGAAGTGATTCTGTGTGATTTCCCGAGTAGGTAGAAATGGATATGAAGCGAATGCTAATTTCTCCTGGGATATTCATTCTGGGAGCCTTCAGGCGCCATGGAAGAAGTCTGCCTACCACGGGGCTCCCTGGGGGAGGGAGAAGAGATGGGTGGTGAAGAAGCAGGGGAGGGGCTGAGAGCTCCTTTGCCTTGAGCAGGTAAAGGAGGCATATGTTTCTTCTGACAGGGACAGAAGTTAAAGCAAGAAAAGCAAGTTGCAAGGCCAAGCCAGATTCAAGGGGAGAGGAAATAGACTCAAGTTTCTAGCGGGAGAAGCATCGAAGAGGGAGTTTTTGGAGGTCCTATTTGCATCCAACCAACCACATCCTGAAAAGAAGACATTTTCCTCTCATAGATTCTAAAGGCCAAGAGAGGTGCACACCTGGCTGCCCAAAGTGTTTTGCATCCAATAGGAGAACGACTTGTTTTTCTAAGAGCTTTATAAGCAGGTAACATTTTCCTCCCTGCTAGTGGAAGAGAGGAAAGGCTTTACCTCCATCTTTTTTGGGGTCTCCAGCTTGGCTTGAGAATTAAGTAGACCTACGATGGAGTATAAAAACATTAAAATAATGAAAATTTTATTTTTAAATGTGCATGAAAGTCTCCACAACACAACGAAAAGTCACAGGAGTGGCAAAACCCAAATGCTTTTATACTAACTGGAACAACGAGAGGCGATGGTGGAGCAGTCAAATGCATGGGGAGGCTAAAGGAGAAGAGAATTATTCGAACAAAGTCTGTGCACAGAATTCTCTAGTCCTCAACTTCTGGTCTCTGGTGATAAGCATGTTTCTTTCCTCCTGGGATGGGGGAACATTTTTCACATGGGAGCTCTCTCTCCCGCTTTCAGGAAAAAAAGAAGAGGTCAGAATATATTTTATATACCTTCTGTTTAGCAAGTGTCTTTAGCTCCATATAATTCTTATGACAAAGTGGCATATTTTGGGGTGCCATATTCAGCTACCGGTAAATGGTATAAATTCTTACAACTGTTCCCAAGTCAGATTGGTTTTAACTATAAGGAAAATCTGGTGGGCAGGTATCCCCTCTCCAAGGGACTGTCACATGTGTTATGGGATGTTTTCTAGCCGTCAAATTTGTATACACAGGTTGGTCATCCACTGAGGCAGTGACTGGGAGCCAAATTCCTACCCTTGTTCCACTCCTTGAGCCCCGTTCCCCGGTGTGGCATTGAGGGTCCTGCAGAAATTCGTAGCTGCTCCATCTGCTTTGGACACGGCACCGCTGACTTGCACATGCGCAGATCTAAAGAAGCCTAGGCGTCTACTGCTTGTCACCAAGCCGTACTGGCTTACTATTTCAGCCATGCTGAGATTTTGGATGACCTTCTAGCCTTTTTCTTAAACCTGTTGAGCTCGTTTTCTTTTTAGTTTGCTAGTTATTCTTTCTAATCTTTTGCTAAACATTACTGTCATTATTGTATAATTTCAAAAATTATGTATTGATTTGAGAGACAGGAATGGAGGGAGAAAGAGAGAGAGAGAAACGTCAATCGGTTGCCTCCTGTACGAGCCAACCAGGATCGAAACCAAATACTTTTGGTGCATGGGACGATCCTCCAACCAACCAAGATATCCGGCCCAGGTGACAACAGCTCTTGTTACACATCACTTTGTCACGCTAAATTGTTCCAATGGGCCAGTGAGCAATGTCTATGATATGTGTAAAAATGTATAATTTAAAAATAATTTTTCTATTATTTCTACTGTTGTTTTCCATTATAATCGTGGGCTTCTTCGAACTAGCACATCTAACAGCCATATTGTTTTTGTACTTATTGGAGATAGTGGAGCAAAGCCTGCTCATGAAAGTACCTCAGGGCTACATGTAAACATAGCAGGTACACACTGGGCTAATGGCTTAAAGTCACTGGCAAAATTATATTCAAATAAAAATGATGGTGTTAACTGTTACTGCCATCTGTTGGTAGTTGGCAGAGTCCGTGTGTTTTTGTTCTGGAAAATAGTTTCGCTCCTGTGTATGATGGCTTACAACTTACATGTGTAAGTACAGTAGTCCCCTTATCCATGGTTTTGCTTTCTGAGATACAGTTATTTATGGTCAACTATGGTCCAAAAATATTAAGTGGAGAATTCCAGAAATAAACAATTCATACATTTTATGATGCACGCTGTAGACCCTCCCTGCCTGTTAGTAGCCCTCTCGGTTACGAGGTAGACTGTCGCAGTATCGCGGTGCTTGTGTCCAAGTCATCCTTATTTTACTTTATGATGTCCCCAAAGCACAAGAGTAGTGATGCCGGCCACTTGGATATGCCACAGAGAGGCTGTGAAGTGTTCCCTTTAAGGGAAAAGGTGAATTCAGTACAATAAGATATTTTGAGAGAGAAGAGAGACCACTTTCACACAGCTTTTTATTATGGTATATTGTTACAATTGTTTTATTATATTATTAGTTATTGTAATCTCTTATTGTGCCTAATTTATAAATTAAACTTGAGCAAAGGTATGTATGTGTAGGGAAAACATTGTTTAGATAGGATGTCGCACTGTCTGTGATTTCAGGCATCCACTGGGGCTAGAGGACTATGCTCTGTAGTCGAGGGGGACCACTGTATAAGAGTTTCCATAACAACTGTGAAGCTTTGGAGAACGGTCAGCCTTTAGGAGACACTGTGGATATGATTCACTATTTTATAAGCACTAATTGTCTGCCTTTAGAGTGCTTAAGTAGTTACCCTTGCAGTCAATTTTTAGAGTAATTGTGTTTTTGTAAAAATAGCATTTTATGAGTTAAATGAGTCTTGAACACATTAATTAACAGTTACATCATCCCAGTGAGGTAATAAAATGCCTTTTTTTAAATTTTTGGAGAAAGAAGATTGTACGCCATTTACAGCAAATAATTTCTGGATTAACTTCCAATATAAAGACATCTACAGTGGAAGGTCATTCTCTCTCCTCCTTTTGTGTGTAACTAGGTCTGTATTTGTGCTAAAAGAGCCACTCCTTGACCACACAGACTTCTGCTCTCACAATGACTGCTGGGAGCCTCTCTCCCCTGGGAGACTTTGCCCTCTCTTCCTTAGGGCCCTATTGGGCCCCAAACCTATTTCTGACGCACCACTTAAGTCGAGTTAGCAAACGTGTTTGGGGCGTGTCTGCCTCCTCTTTCTAGCCTGTAAGTTCCACTGAGGTCTGCCATTTTTGAATTTCCACAACACCTACCTCAGTGCCTATTCTATTGAAGATAATAATCACGTAATTAACAGTCACTGAAGAAATGTGTCCTTAACTTTTCCTCAGAGCTTTATATTCCACCACTTGCTCCTCAGTTTTTTGGCTGCCCTTTAAGCCCTGCCAACTCTCCAACAGCTCTTTAGATGGGGAGTAGATGCCATTCTTTGTTTTGATGATGACAGCTACTTCTAGTTCGATCAGTGTGGCTTCACAATGAAAACCTAGTTGAGGGGATTCGGGAAGGTCTTCCAAATAAGTGAAGTTTGACCTGACCTCTGAAGGGCGAATGGGCATTAACTGGGTAAAGGGAGTGGGGGCCACCGCAGGCAGATAGAACTGTATATAGACAGGAGAATTAGGCACTGAAAGGATGGAAAGAGCAGTAGGGTGTTTTTTCGATAGATACTGCGTATTATACCTCTATATGCACACTTCATGGTACCTAGCTCAGTGTTGTGAGCATTGTGCTAGCTAGACACCTATTAATGATGAAGGAAGGAAGGAACAGTGAGCCCTAAGCTGGTCTTGGGCACACAACATTCTAACACCTTCTCTTTGCTTCTAATAATCTTGAGGTTCTCAAAGCTATCTTTTTTTTCTTCTTCAGCCATTATTGTTGAAGGGAATTCCATTTGCAGCGTTGGCCTTAGTACTGTTCACTCTGTGTTAAAATAAGCTCATTTCTGTTTTTTTTCTGCATAGAAATAAAGTACAACCAATGATCAGTGTTCTTTCCATTATTCAGCCATTGTTTACTGAATACCTACATCTACTAGTTTCCATGTCATGCACTTGGCTTTAGAAGGAGCCAAAGTTACCCCCCCCCCAAAACCCACTTCAATACAAAGCAATAACTGTACTTCACTAAAAGTCTCTATAAAGTGCATACTTTGGGGTACTCTCAAAGTATTTTCCAATAAGAACTAAATTATAAATGACAGTTTAGTTTTCACAGCGGTCCAGCAAATCTTATGTAACTTGATGGCAGTAATGAAGGAACTAGTTCAGATCCCTTCGGGGTGTCTGTGTGTGGGTGTATCTGTCTATCTGCTAAATAGGTTGTACAGTGCTTCTCCTTTTCTACATGTGGAATTTCTAGCCAAACTTAGGAACAGGTGAGGTTCACCTTTACTTTCCTTCTATCTCCTGCTTATATGCTGGCCTAGTGGCATGTGCTCCCCAGACCCCAAGCGTGCAGCACCCGCCTGCAGACCAGCCTCAGACCCCACTGCCGTGCCTCTGTGCAGCGCTGCGCTCAGGGCTGTGCTGGTCCCCACAGATGTCCTAGCTCTTTGACAGAACAGCTAGGTGTGAAAACCAAATAGGTGGCTGGGCCAGAAATGGGCTTAGAGAAAAGGAAGCCCAGAGGGTAGTGAATTTATAGTCTACAGGGAAGACAGACATTAAAAACCTACCTGATTATAACTGGGGGAAGTTCAAGAAGTCAAGGGTCTGATGAGAGCATACAGTCCAGTGACTGACCAAGCCTGGGGTGCAGGAGAAAACTTCACTGAGAACATGGCATTTAAGGGGACTCAGGAAGGATGGAGAGGAGACTTCCTGTAACGTAGAGAGATTGTTATTTTTTGGCAGGACCTTCTCTTTGTTGCTTGTAAATCCCTCATTCAAGGTGTCCTGAGCCTCTAAAAGTACCACCCTCACCAGGCCACCCCCAGAAAAAGTCCCTTGGATTAGGAGCCCCTGGGACAATGAAAGCCCCTGCACTTATGCCCATGACCTTTGACCTTCTGATCAGAGTCAGGTTAATCATGTCAAATAGGGGCTCTGGGTTTGGAAGCAGGGTAAGAAGTTGGGCCACGCTGGGTTCAAACCCTGACTCTACCTAAGGAGCTGTCTAACCTTGGGAACATTGCTTCAGGTTAAGCCCCATCTTCCTCATCTGTAGAAGAGGGAGAAAAAAATCTGCCTTTCACTGTCATATCAATAGGATGATTTGATGGCAATAAGCAGAAAGCCCGGATGAAACCGGCTTAAACAATGAGATTGATTATCTCGTGGTAAAAGCAGTCTGCTCCACAGACGTGCTATCAGAAATCTAGTTTCAGTTCTCTGTGGTTATCTCGATCTACCCACCTCCTCGGTGTAGGCTTCAACCTCCCGCAGGCAGATTTCAGCAAGCAGGTTAAAGTTCAACATGGAATAGAGGCAAAACAGAAACTCCTTCTCCTGGCTCTCCGGGGAGTGAGGGAGCACTTCCCAGAAACTTGGCATGCTCCCTCCCTCAAGTCTCGTAGGCCAAAATTTGGTCATAGGTTCTTTCCTGTGGTAGAAACTGGTGAAAGGAATGGGCGGGCCCTCTAACAAATCAGGCCCACGTAGTGCTGAGTGTGCGGTGACCTCTCCTGGGGAGAGGGTGGGAAACAGGACAGAGTCGGGGCTCTGGGGAAAAGAAGAAAGCAGCCATGAATGCGGGGCAGGATCTGTGAGAACCTCGTGTTACACGCTTATCACTGTGCTTGACATATAAATAATTAATCCTCATTATTTGGTAAAAGGGCAACACAGGAAGCGTCTGCGGATACCAAATAACTAGTGCAGTCACCTCAACCAAGGGGCATTTGCTATAACAATCCACCATACCCCTTCCCCAAGAATATCCCATTCTAGAACAACAGGCCTGGCTGTCGACAGATACCCGGGGTGGGAGGAATTGTGACACCTGTAGAAGCCTCTAGAAAACCCTGTATGTGCAGGGTCAAAGCAAGTCATACAATGACAGCTGCCCATTCCTAAAGGAGGGCATCCCAGTGGAAGATGCCTGGGCCTCCTCCAGAATCTTACAGTCCTGACACCTCAGAAGCCGGAGGTCCATGTGGGGCCTCCGAGATGCCAGAGGCCGTCATGCCCGTGACCTTCTGTCCCTAGTTTTCCTCTTCTGCAAACATCCCCACCATGCTCCATCAACTCCTGCTACAGCCAACCCACCCTCCAAAAACTGACCCTGAACATCAGATCCCAGTAAAAGCTCTCTGTGGTCGCTTATCCACTGTGACAACAGAAAACTCCCTCATCTTAGAAATGCAAGCTCCAGACTTCTCTAGAGCCTTCCACCAGGCAAGTCGAGGGAAATACTACAGGACAAAGGCTGGTGGTGGTGGTGGTGGGGTGGGCCTTAGTTCTGAACTACTTCAGTCCTAAATGCAGTCAGCTGACCTCAGAAAGCTGCCTCCTTGGGTCCCACCTGCTCCTGCCACTTCTCGGTTCTCTTTTGTTTTATTTTTCTAACCCATTTGGCGTCTTATCTCAGTTGCCACTCATGATTTGGCCTCTGGGGCTGCTGACCCAGTTTTAGACTGTTTGCTTTGGCTCTGACTTGGCATTCCTTTGGAGACTTGACTTTCCGAGTTACCTGTTTGCACCTTGCACAACTTTTAGCAATGGAGGCCTCATTCCTCTGACCTATTCCAACCCATAGACTGTGGGCGCCCCTTTGCTGGCCCCACCAACCCAGGAGGACAGTTGAAGGAGAGGATTCTGTGATCGAGAATCACCCGATTTGCCTTCCGAACAAGGCTGTTCTCAACAAATGGCAAGAGAGCCACCTGATGGAATTGGCTCCTTCTCATGTGTAAATGAATTACGCCCTTTACACTTGAGCTGATATCTTAAGTGTATTTCTAGTTTTTAGAAATATTTAAATGTAACCATACAAAGCGAAATATTCACTATTTGGGGTCCAAGAAGTTTCAGAGAGGTACAAGGTGGAATCCCCCGAGTCTCCTCTGAGCTGCCTGTTACTTCCACTTTCAACCTTACTTTGCAGCTGAAATCACAAAGCCCAGAAACGTTTCCATTTTTCAAATGACTTCTGTGATCGTCAGAGCAGGCACACAGATACGACAGAATCTAGACATTCCATTGTTTCTTAATTTTTATGGTTTGATTTGAGAGGTTTGCTTCCCACACATATAATTGCTTTAACCAGGGCTGCCTCTTTGTCCTTGTTGCCGAGGGCTGGCGTACAACGCTACGTGCTTCCAGTCCGAGCTTGAACCGGTGCTCCAGTTATTATTACCTTCGTGTTTTCTGCCGCACTCAATAGAAAAGGGCTCCACGGACTGAAAGACAAGAAGGAGAATCAATTAAACTTAACCTAAGAAAGAAAGAAATTAGGTTTTAAAACGCACAGTAACCGGTGTCTTGAATTTAGTAGGTGCCAGTTGAGGTTCTGTCCTTTCCTTCTACCTCCCTCGTTGTCCTGAAATGCTGTGAGCTGCAGATAAACAAAACCTGCTGGTTAACATTCCCCCGCTTAACCTCTCTGGTGGGTGTTTTAAGATGTAATGAAACTATTAAGGTTAGTGTGACACTGTGTTATAATAACAAATACGTGTTTTGGTCTTTGTCTCGGCCAATCTTATAAAGAGGCTAGGAGCATCCTTTGTTCTCAGATTTGGTCAAGTTTCTGTTACAGAGCTCCTAAATCCCTTGAGGTTTCCTGGGTGATAGGAGTGTCTTCTGTTCCAAGGTGGGGACTCTCGGTGAGCTCCTGGGTCACTTTAGGATGGAGGCTGGTCACCGGGAAGACCAAGCCATGGCCGGAAGCATGGAAGCCCACCTCCACTCCCATCCTCCAGGCAGGGGAGAGGGACCAGAAACTGCGCTGATAATTGACCACGCCTATGCGATGAAGCCTAAACCTCACACTACGTGTGAATTCCCTAAACTGCAGTGTTAAAGGGCTTTTAAGTTCCTGAACACGTCTATCTGCTGGGAGGGTGGCGCACCCCGATTCCATGGAGGCAGGCGCTCCTGTGCCGGGGACCCTTCAGGGTCTTGCCCCATTGTCTCTCTTCACCTGGCTGTTCTTTGTGTCTTTCCCTCTTCTTTATTACACGGTAAACTGGTAAATACAGATAAGTGTTTCCTTGAGTTTTGCGAGACGTTATATATAGCACATTGTTGAACCTGAGGCAAGGGTCGTTGGAACCCCCAATTTGAGCCAAGTCAGGAACCTGGGGAATTAGCATCTGAAATGTGGGCGGGCGGGTGGGACTGAGTGTTTAACCTGCGGGATCTGACGCCAGCTCCAGGTGGACAGTCTCACAACTGAACTGACTTGTAGGTCACCCAGCTGGTGCCAGGGAATTGATTGATGTGGGGAAAACCACGCCCATCTGCTGTCCAAGTGTTATGAGTAGAGAGCAGAGGAATGGCGTGTTTCCTTCATTAAACAAACGGTCGTCAGGGCTGTCCCCAGGTGCTGTGGGTGCTATGCATGAAAGCAAAGTCAATCCCTGAGTCAGAGATGCATGTGGAATGTGTCGCTTTGGAGACCCTGAGAATACAGAGATACCTGTGATAACCACTTACCTGCACCTCCTGCCAAACCTTTACTGAGAAAGCAGGACAGGGGCCTGTACAATGATCCGCAGACAGTCCCCAGGAGCTGCCAAGTGCAGGTCAGTAGCAATGATGACTCTAGATGCTTTTATGAAGCTGATTCATAAAAGGGTTGAATAAACATATATAACTTCTTACCATATGGAAGATCTGTATAAGTCTTATAAATAAATGGATAGGACGATACTGTGGGATCCAGCAGGGAAGACAGACTTCCTTTTGGGGTCAGTATCCAAAGCAAGGACACTGGGACATGAGCGAAGTCAAGAACAATTCCACTAGCTAAGGGGCTGTTTTCCAGCAGCTGCGCAGGACCAGTGGGAGGGGCTTGTTGCTAGTGAGGCAGGGGCCTCTATCAATATCGACTTGAAGCTGATGTCAATTTGCAAGTCTGTTTCAATTAAATGGCCATCAAGTTTGAGAATAAGCACATCCTTGGTGAAGGATGTTTATCTTCCTTCCTAGAGTGTTGCTAATTTTGTTATCTCAAAAAAACAATGGAGGATTTCTGGAACATTTATCTGTTGACCATGGCAAAGCCAGGAAATATGTCTATTGACATTCAAAATAAGAAACACATTTGTAGCTAGAAAAATAATAATAGAGAAAACAGTTTTCAAAAATAAATATCTTTCCAACATCCATCACTCCTTTGTTTAATTTGAACTGCTGACAGCAGCCCGTCAAGCAGCTAGCACTGCGTGTTTTCTGTGGGGAAGCACAGACCGAGAGGAGCCAGAAGACCGAGAAACTTAAAACTACTATAAAACTGCCGTCATCTGTCCTAATTAAAGAGTCGGCTTGTCTGATTCAGAGAAAGGCCTGAATCAGAGGACATTTTACGAGGAATGTAATTTATGGCAGCCCTTAACAAGGATAGGAGAATCAAGTTGAAAGCCTTAGAAAATAAAAATAAATTAAATGAAATAAAGACTGATCACTTGTAACTCATTCATTATTTGTATGTAAAGGCTGCTGCTAGGTTCACTTTCAGTTATTTTAGAAAAGATGCAGCCCCTTTTGATAAGCACTGGCAGTGCGGTCTGCCTGGAATGACAGCAACGTGCAGATTCAGAGGGTCCAAATTAATAAGCTATGTTGGCTTTGCCTGTATCATGTCAGTTAGAGATAATCAGTTGCTGGCTTTGGGGGCGGGGGATGTTTTATTCACAGTGCCAGAAAAGAAGAATGTATAGCTGTGTGACAAAAATGATTGCACATCTCAATTCTGGCCGCCAGAGGTCTACTCGCCACGGCAAATGTCCCAAGGCTTGCTGCCGCTGAGCTGTGCGCTGCAGTCACGGGGTGGGGGCCTGCTCTCTGTGAGAAAGAGAGACTCATCCACACTCTCCCAGACCCACCACCTCGGAACCTGCACTGCCACACCTCCAGGTGATTTGTATGGACAGTACGTGTGACAGGCATTGTTCCAGGTTATGGGGACACATATTTTGTGTTCCATATATGATCAGGATTAAACAGATTTAACAGCTCAGTGGAGCTTTCCGCCCAGTTTCAAGCTCAGTCTCCTGGCTCCAGATTCGTTGGTTTTTCATACAGTATTGCAACTCAAACATTTTTCTTTCCTTTAAAAATACTTGTCCTAAAGTGCTCCTTACGTGACACACTCTAATCCCATAAATGATCATGAACCCTTTCTTATTTAATATTTGGGTAACATATTATATTGGCGTTGGAAAAGCCCTTGAGTACTCTCTAACACTAGTGTAAGGTTCCTCATTTTGCAGAAGAGACCCCTGGCAGGGAATTTTCAGGACAGGATGATCTGAATGAGATTCTGCTTCTCTCCACCTCCGAATCCAAGAGACTTGCCCTTTAAAAGCCAGCCCCTACAGTGGGTGTAAATGAGCCCTTGGGCTCTCAGTAAGGATATCCACCCCCCACCCCCATCCTTTTTATGCAAAGGAAGCGGTGCTGAGGTGGGAAAGGGACAGGGCCTGTTGATCAGGATGTGCTGACCCCTGGGGGTAGCACTCTGCCCTACTTGAGTGTGCCAGGATTCCTTAAGAGACATAAGGAGTTGGACAAATCTTTTCTGGCATGGGTGCAGGGAGAGCCCAGGGTGATCTGAAAGCAGGGGTGCCTCCTCCGGGTGCTGCAGAGGGGGATTGTCAGCCTCTCTGCCAGGCTCCCAGGGAGAGGACCCCTTGGCCTGACAGTTTCCTGGTGTTTAGAGCTCTCCTTCCCCTAAAAAGGCCTCAGTTCCAATTGGCCAGCAGAGAAAAATAATCATCTGTTCAAAGGGGTCCAGTAGCTAAAGAAAGGACAATAAATACGACAATCGGATCACTCCCCCAGTGGCACAGGCCTGCCGGAGGTCTCCTAAATCAACAATTGAGAGGAACACTTAAGGATAAAATTACAAAATGGCAAAAAGACTTTTTAAAAACCCGACCAATTCAGTAGGTGACTCAAGAGGTGGGTGGTGACAGATGAGAACTGTGTTTGTGGCCTGGAAGATGGACAAGCATCAACATCACAAATCACAAAACACAACAAGAGATGGAAATCTCGAGGAAAGAGGTGAGAGATTTGGAAACGGGTGCAGGATGCCTGTCACGTGGATAACACATTTGAGCGAAAGAGGAAGGACCACGTGAAAGACAAGAACTAATTTTAAATAACTTAGGAGAATATTTTCTAAGCCAAAGAAAGATGTAAGATTTCAGCATCCACATATGTCTTATAGATCACTCATCGGTAGGGTGACTATGGCCCTGTGTACCCAGAACAGCCCCAGCACAACAAGTCATAACACCTTCACTCTCAAAAGTGTCCTCGTTTGGATGACACATGGTATGGTCACTCTTCCTTTAACTGACAGCTTTTAACTTCAGTGTTTCTCACATGCTCATACTGTTTAAGATGGTTGTTTTATGTTATGAAAAAACAGAAGTCATTAATTTTTCTATTGACAAAAGCACTCTGTGGCTTAAAAGACAACTGTTCAGAGTTATAACACATTTGATCCTCGCAGTCTCTGTAAATGAGTGGAAATTTAATTAGCTCCCGTTGCAAAGGAAGCAACTGTGATTCTTCATAGATGCAGCCCAAAGCTTGCTCTGGCTTACCAGCTGGGTACACTGAAGCATCGGTGACCTGGGGCCTCTGTTCAGCCCACGTTGCCACCCACACACAGGCAGTTCCCTCACCAAGACCTCCTGTCCCCCTGCCTCCCAACCCAAATATTTCTGGGACTTTCCAAATACCTAGCCTGTCCACATCAGTTTCCCCGCACATTCGCTGCATTCACTTTCCTAGCCTGTGCCTCCCTTTTCCACGTCCGCTGTCTCACAAAGGTACTAGAGGGAGGCACATTCTTGCTACAGCAGATTGGGTCACAAATAAAGCCCCATGTCTGTGCAAAGGTGCCCTTGACCAGTGCTCTCCAAGCGGCCTGTCACCAAAGGGGCACAGAAGAGCTGGGCTCCTTGGACAGCTGCAGAGAAAGGCTCTCTGTAGACCACAGTTGGTAGCATGCTTGTGCTTAGAGTCTGTCATTTTTCTGGCCCTTAATCCTTATTTCTATCAGGGCTCCAACCAGGCCAAAGGGCAAGAGTGGAAACTCTACGTGGTCTCTTTCTCTTTGTCTTCCCTCTCTCCCTCTTTTTGGTCAAACAAAGCTCTTACCCATATTACTTCATGCAGAGGGTACTTGATGAGGGACGTGCAAACTTTTAGCATTATCCAAAATCCAGGCTGCTCCCATCGCAGAGGACTTTGTAATAAGCAGAACTGTTTGAAAGTAGATGCCTGGTTAGGTCATGACTTGCCGGTCCTACCGGCAATATTCAAGAACTCACCAGATCTGGGCCAGCCCCCAAGGTATTAGAGAAGGAGTCCCTTCATTGGGTGAGAACTTCCAGGTCAAGGCCACCAGGATAGATGCAAGGCTGGTCTGCTATTCTAAAATGAAGTTACTTACTACTCACTGACAGATGTGAAAAAAGGTTTTTTTCCATCAGGGCACATTGATTAGATCATGTAATTTATAATCAGGAAAAAAGACAATGGACAAAACATGCATTTTTGAAGCAAAGCTACCCTTTTTGCTTGCCTGATTATTCTTCCCCCTCACTCTTACTAATGTTTTGGTTTGGGACAGGATGTTCATTTTGGACTCTTTACACTATTGGCTTACCTACTTAGACCTGAATGCCAAACAAACCCTGTATACCTCCGCTGTATAACAGAGCAGACAGAGGCTGTCGACCGCAGTCCGGGTGATGAATGGACCCAGCCCCTGCTCTGTAGTGTGTGTGGCAAGGTGCCTGGTATGCAATCACTCAGCGCTCCACCTTCCCCGTCAAAGACATGGGGTTGGTAGGCCTTTTATCACTTCCTGGTTTCCCGTCACACACTATTCACCAAGGCATGATAATTGACAGGATGTGTACCAAGTTATGAGTAATAGTCTTTCCCCAATGGCTCCTAATCTTTTATTTGGTCGCTGTAGCCATATCACCAGCATTTCTTCCAGGGCAGGAGGTCTGCCTAGCGGAAGGGCTGACATTTGTGCAGAAACAGAGTTGCAACAAAGGTTACTACTTGAATTCCTTTTGTAGGAAACTTGGGACTTGGGAGAATCAAAGAAGGCCAAGAGAGTTAAAATAAATAGTTCTGAGTGCTTAGTTACGCCCTCCCATTTAAAAATATAACTTTACATAAGCTATGCATATGCAAACCATATGTGGTATCCGAATCTATTCCCCCCTCTATAAATGAAGGGGTTGGGTACAACAGCTGTGCTCTCCACCCAAAAATTCACTAGGCACTCAAGAGTAATGAACATGAAAATAATTAATTCTAAAAAATAGAATAATCAAGCTCTGTCATTTAAATGTGTTTGTGCACAAATATTTGCACTTGCCCTGCAGAAGCAATACAAATATTAAAATGTGTATTTATTTTCTCATTTGCAAATAAACTAGGAGAGTGACTTTGCTCTCCTGGCGCATTGTGACATGCAAATATTTCTGACTGGGCCAGGTCTGGCCAACGGGCGTGCTGTGGCTGAGGCCCCTCTGCCTTCTGGACCCTCACCTGTTACATTACACCATTCCCAGTCCTACGTCTAAGCCTGTTTCTCCAGCTTGAAACTTCCTAGTGGTACACTTTGGAGAGTTGCAGCTCTTACATATTACGATCTCTTTAGAGGAAAGCATCGCTACAGGGAAACGGAGCCCCACACAGATATTGCCCTTCACTGCCTCTGTCTTTATTAGTATCTGTCTTTCTCCTTCCCTGTTTTTCTACCCTAGTTATCTCTTAAAACCATTAAAACAATTTTATTAAATCTAAATACATGAGAAAAGTGCAGACTATGGTTCACTACTTCTGCAAAAATATCTCATCAGTAGCCAGCTAGTGGGACTGAGCAATACGCCCCTGTGATTTTTCTCCTCTGTCTTGTGAGTTTCTGCCCCCACGTGGGGTACATACGGCACAGGTGTTGCGAGGCACCTGGGATCGGTCTCAGGAGACCCAAGTTTGAATTCCCGTTGAGCTGTTACTAGATTCGACTTCCCCATTTCATTTGTGCTATGCAAATTTAAGATACATGCAAACATAGACATATAAGCACACCATGTGTGTGATCCTATAGTTACCATAACCTTCATTGTTTTCTATTGCAGTATAAATTGATAGACCTTGTCTTGCCCCAAATTTTATACAAAAAATGGTGGATTTTTTTGAGGGGATAGTGACATGATTTTTCATTTTGCCTTCAAACAAACAAACAAACAACACGAGGAAAAGCAGGTTTACTCCATGCAGATGCCTGTGTGCTCTGCGCAGGGACATCAGATGGCTGCTAACTCCCTGTTGTGTAAAGAGATCATTTCTAAATCCCTTGAGTGGCTGTTTAGCTGAAGTTTAGAGTCTCTTAATCTTATATTTGATGCTAAACCAAAGAGACCCTTAGGGAAGAATTAAGAGCAAGCCAGACAGTATACAATTCTTATTTTGTTAAAGCTAAATAGTATTTGTTGCATTAGGTATAACCAGGGTGACTCCTATGAGGGTTACCTGAGTGACTGTTTATACATACACCCTCTAAAATAAAGTGATCTAGCTACACGGGTGGACTAAAGCGATTAAATACTTTTATTTCTATTTTATTATTTGCCATTCAGAGTATTGCCCTTTAAAAAACCAGAAGGTCATTGCCTCCAAGACCACAATAAAAAAACAGGCGAGTTGCAAATCTTAACCTAAATGCCATGAACTTTCTTTCTGTATTCTGAATCCTGGATTTTGTACACAGAAGAACTTATATTATTCAAACAATAAGAAAGGGAAAACATTCATCAGAAATGAGCGAAACTTTAAGGAAACAAAAATGAACGTGAACTCCTAAGAAGCTGATATTTTAAACACCAACTCTCCTTTGGGTTGATATTGTGATAACTTAAAATATATTATTTTGCTTTAGGAAACTTATTACTGGTGAACATGTTTTTCTGTTAAATTACCGATTTTGCCTAAAATCTAAGTTAAAATAAAAGCTACTCAAATACTTCTCCATATGGCCATTTGAAAAAAAAATTTTTAAATGGAGGTTACATTTACAGTAATCACCTGTGTTTATTGCTCTTGCCACAGATTTTTTTTCAGGAATTCTTTGGGGTTTGTTCTTGTGTTTATATCTGCATAATATTGTTTCTCTTTTTTCCATTGCTTCTGTCTGGGCTTGGCTCTGCCTAAGTAATAGCTACCAGGTCCAACCATCACTTCAGACACTTCAGAAGCTTTTATTCGGTACCAGGGTTCCGGCTGGGGCCTGCTGTAAACTTATTTTTTGTGAACTCCTGTTATAGCACACACAGCTATTAATTCTTATATTGCACATAGCCATTTTTTTACTTCTTTATATTCTTCACTTCTCTGTGCCTCAGTCTTCCCATCTCTAAAATGGGGGCCAGCTCACAGTGCTTCCATGAAGCTCCAATGAGTTAATAAATGTTTCATACTTAGAAATGGGCTTATAGAGTGACTACTATTTTAGTGTTAGCTATTATTATTTCCCCTCACTTTTTCTAAGTCATTTGGTCATATCCTGTATTTTTTAGCTAGCTCAGTGATTTTTTCAGGTGACCTGAGTTTGTTTATCCCTTTCTCTTTTTTATTTTTGTCTCTCTACTTCCTGTCTGAGGTTTTCCTCTGAAACATCCTTCCTGCTTTTGTTGCACCCTTTTGCTAGGATACCTGGAATGGCTGATTTCTCATTCACTTACTTGCTAATCTCATTCAGCCTTTCCTTTCCAGCCTATGCAAAATGGCCAAGCAGGTGGTGCTTACCAGTCAAATCAGGGCCCAGCAGGATTTGTGACAAGTGAGGCCAGATCCAGATGAGAGGGATGTAATAATAAATCGTCCCAGAGGCAGAGAGGAGGTGGGGGCGGAGAGGAAAGTGTTCCGTGAGGACCACAGGCTCCTCCAAGGCCAGGGGCTGTGGGAGCCTTGATGGACAGCCAGGAAATGGAAGTCCCAGCTCCACCCCTGCCCCTAATCAACCCACAGGCCTGTGGCTTCTGCAAACGCAGAGCATCCTCAGCTGCTGTTGCTCTCAAAATGCAACGAGCTTCCCATATCCTTGGCCTGTGTGCATGCCTCCCTTCTTCCTGCACTGAAGACCATGTCTCTTTCTAAGAAAACTATATTCCACTGTTCAAGACCTGCCCCGCGTCCCCCTCTCCCTGACAGGACCCTATCCTTTCTCCCCACAGTCCCTGCCTCTGTCACCAGCACAGAACTTATCAGAGGTCCTTTGTGATGATAATGGGCTTTGTACCCTTGGGCCTACTAAAGGTTTTAGCACACGCTGACTGCTCAGTGATGGTGATGTGACAGGCTGAATAATAGAGAGGTGGGATAAATGAGACGAGGTGATGGCAGGTGAGATTGTTCCTGTGTGAAGAATGAGGGGCTGTTGGAAGCAGGACTCCCTATGTAAGCCCAGGTTAGTGAAGTAAGATGTCTCTCTCCGAGTCGGGAGAAGAGAGCGGGAACAGTGGGAAGGGGGGATTGTTAGGAAGAAGTCAGTGCGTCCCCTTCTGTGAATGGGGCACCTGGCTGGGCCTTACCCCTGAGAACCTCCATCTACCTGGCTCGTTCATCTGGGGCTCCTGCACCTAACTCCCATGACTCGACATGGATAAGGTCAAGTTCATGGCTCTCCATTCACCCCTTCCTGACCATGCAATGGACCTCTACTAGGAGGGTGAGAGCTGCTGAGAATGGAGCAGGGGCCAAGCATGTGAAACGTGCTCTGTGAGCATCCAGGTCCAGCCAAACTACCTGTCCGCACCTGCCGAGGTCATCTTTCTCAGCCTCTTGGACTGTCCTTCATGCTCTGCCCTGCTCACAGGAGAACCCGAGACACCAGCTCAGGGCTCTGAGCTGCCCACTTGCCCCGACTCTAGGTTTTGTGCCTGAGGCCTCAAGTCCATGCCGGTTGTCCTGTCTCAGTAAGACCTGCGGCACCTCTGTGGAAACTCCTTTTTCAAAACTCACAGGCTGTTCCACATGGATGGTCACCAGTCTTCTCCCAGCTGCCAGGCCCCACTGTGGAAGTGCTGAACCCCTTCACGCCATTTGAGAGTCAGCAACTCGATCCTAGCTCCAATCCCTTCTGCAGGGAAAGCGTGACTCTGCATGAGTCTGAGGGACACAGCTCTTCAAGGCAGTGCCTGTGCGGATCCCCCATTTCTCAGCCCCGTGAGGAAATGTCTGCTGATTCCCTACCACGTGTCGGGGCAAGACACCGCCTCACTTTGCCCTCCACTAAACAGACTCTTCCTTCCTCATCGAGGTGGCTGGTGAAAGTGAGGGGCTCCCCCGCCACCCCACTCACTCCCAAGAGCCCGGAAAAGCCCACCCATCCGAGGAGCAACGAAAAGTTGGATTTGCTGGAAAAAGCGAATGTGTGGGACGCGACAGATTGAACCTCTGCCCAGGCAGAGGAGAGTGACTAACCGCCTGCTCCCTGCAGGGGGGTGGAAAGTCTGTTCCCAGGCTCTCCTTCCTCTGTGAGCCCTTGGTGTGCAGCTTGGCTCATGTTTCTGTAGGACTCCTCTCACCCCGTGACTCACAGCCCTGGACCGGGAGCAGGTGTTACCTAGGAGCATTCCACCCAGCCAACCTCAGCAGACAGCTCTGACCTCGCCCTCGTCTGCAAGGGCGTTCAGGGCACTAGTTCATGACCACAGCAGTTTCCTGCCTCCCCTCACCCTCTCTTTCTGCAAGTAGGCCAATTTCTTGGGAACTTAGCAAGTGACCTCTATCAGAGAACTTTGTTCTTCCACATTGAGGGAGGCTTGTACAGAGCAGCAAGAAAAACCATTTCTCAGGAAGAAGGGTCAGCAGGCCAGGGCTTTGAGGGTTCTGCTCCACAGTTGGGGTCATTTGTGGGACAGTAGGACATATTCTCAGTCACAGACCTGTGTGGTAAACCTGGGTTACTGAGGGACCCGCCCCTTCCACCAGAGAGGCCAAGGGTGATCATGGGGAAGGGATGGATCTGGGGGGGGGGGGGGAGGGGTCTTTTCTCCATTATCATGAGTCCATGTAGACAATGCCAGTACAGGTATGAAAATAGCAATGGAAAAGATTAGATTGGTTCAAAAGATATTATTATGAGGTCTACTGACTCAGATAAAACTTGGAAAGAAAACAGAAAATGTAGGCCTGCACACGCTTTTGAGTTATTGTGTAACCAGTTAGTGTGGTGACTTGGATGCCCTACAGTTTGCTTCTTTTTTAAAACGGAGCTGATGGTATCTCCTGCTGTCTCCCAAAAAGATACAGAAGGAACAGAAACACTTAGACAGTGGTGGCATTGTAGTAGAAAGTCACCAGGGTTCAGTTGTGCCAACGCAGGACTGGGAGTGCCCTGGAAAAGAGCAGGTGTGGTTGGGGTTTCAGATCTGAAGCTCTGCCTGGGAAGTCAGGCAGATCCAGAAGGAAATGCGCAGTGGGCCCTGAGGGGCTGGCCCCCTAGACGAGGTGGGCAGGTCGTTGGGCAATTCCTCTGGTGAGGGAAGCTGTCAGGGCCGTGTTTGAACCAGGGGAATGTCTCTGCACTGATGGAAGGTGGGAGTCAAGAGAAAGCCAAAGAGGGTGAGAGAGAAAGATAATGGGAGCAGAAGAAAGGAAGAAGAATTAATGTCTAGTATACAGAGTCTCATTGTCAGGAGAAAACTAATGTTAAAATTCAAGAAAACCTTCTACAGTGAGACATTCGGCCATCTTGAGGAAGCCTTCACTTCCTGGAGGAATACTTCAGCTAAACACAAAGACTGTGAGAAGCCAGAGGGATGGCGGTGAGAAAGAGGGTACTACAGAGGCCCTTCCTGATTGCTCACAGTGGCTGTGGAGGGTCTTTATCATTCATGTATTTGAGTAACTTTAGTCTTAAGTTAAAAGAATGATTGCATCTGGCCACTAAGAGCTTATCTGGTACCTCCCCACTGGCCCCCCAGACAAGGCGTTCAGAATACCCACAAAGCACAAAAAGGGCCAAGGACTGATGCACCCCAGGACCACCAACCACATGGAGGGCCCTGGTCAAAACAAAGGGGCAGAAACTAAGTCTGACTCTGATCAGTTTCCCTCTGATAAGAGTCCCCTCTGAGCCAGGAAACCCGTCCTTTGCACAGGCGTTCAGCTGGTTCTGGCTAGAATTTAAAAAGAATTGTGGTGTCCGGCCCCTTTTTAGGTTGGTGTGAGTCAGTTGTCTAAGAAGACAAACCCCCACATGCCTCCAGACTGTCCCTATGAAGAATCACAGTGGGTTAAAACGTGACAGGAAAAATAAATGCCTGAATTGCCAAGTGAAAGGTCAAGGTAAGGTGCCAGGGTTGCATGAATGATAAAGTTCTCTAACATCTGCGAAAGGGTGGAGACCTTCACTGCTTAAAAAGACAGAAACAGTAGTGATTTGTTTTTCTAAAAGGAAATAGCCTCCAGAGAACCACAAAACTGGAAAAGACATTACAGGTTGTCCTCTAATGTAACCTCTGGACTACATTTTTCCAAAAACACTTCAGATGGATGGATGATAAAAAATAAACACATTTATAAGTGATATAAATAGTGAAGTGGCGCTTGAGAGATAGGAAAGTAAAAGGAGTTTTCATCAAGTTCAGAGAAACTCCAAGTCAGTCCTTATTCTTGAGCCAAAATAGAGCTCATGGTCCAGACGCTTGTTACAGTACCTTCCAGTGCTGCTCTGGTCCGTGCATCCTGGCTCTTGACCTCAGTGACGCCTCCCACCTTGTGCCCTGGAGTCCTTGCCTCCAGAGAGATACCCAAAAACGCAGGGGCCAAAGAAGGCCAATATTGAAAAACATACAAACCAAAGCCCTCAAACCCCTCCTGATGCACACTGCCTCCCCGGAAGGATGGGGCATGGGACCTTTCTGTACAGGAATTCCAGGGAAATGAAAGAGGATTTTAAGAGGTAAAGGTCAACAAGATAAAATCTTTGTTAGAAGGGTGGATAAATAAAGAATTTTATAGAAAACAATTGGCAATATAAGACAAGAGATTTAAACGTTCATTTAAATATCACCTTGATGATTTTCTTCCAAAGGACTCATGGGACATGTGCCCTCCCATGCACAAAACATGTAAAATTAAACTGACAAAAACCCGCCAGGCCAAATCATGTGGAGGACCTAGAACTCATGCACCGCAGGTGACTATGTGTACTAGTACAGAAAGCATGGAACGCTATTTGGCAGGTCCTGAAAAGTTAACCTGGCATCTACCCTGTGACTCAGTCCTAGGTATTTAGCCACACCTAGATATTCACCCAAGAGAGAAGGTGTAAGTCCATACAAAGACTTGTACATGAATGTTCTTCACAGCAGTTTTATAAAACAAGAAACAACTCAAATATACATAAAAAGTGATGACTACCATGGGGTTTATCTGCACAATGAAAATTGCTCAACAATATAAAGGAACGCATTACTGAGATCCATAACAACGTAGATTAACCTCAAAATAATTAACGCTGAGTAAAAAGGATGCATGTCCTATGATTCTGTTTATATATAATTCTAGGAAAATGTAAATTAATGTGATAAGGAAGCATTTCAGTGGTTACTTGGGGATGGGACGAGTGTGCAATAGGTGGACGGGGGAAGGGGAAGAATTACAGTGGACCCCAAGGAAACCTTTGGGAGTGATGAGTATATATGTTCATTATCTTGAATGTGGCATAATTTCATGGGTGAGTACTTATGCCAAAACTTACCAAATCTGAAGTTTAAATGTGCGCAGCTTATTATATATCAATTATACCTCAAAATAGCTGTTAAAAAATAAATGTCCTTTCCATTCTTGTCTATCTTACACACTTCTAAGTATTCTTTAAGGCTTTCCTCTAATATCACTTTTTCTGTGATCTTTCCTGGTTTCTCCCCCTCTTCTACTTGATAAGGGAAAAAAAATCAGCTTTTTCTTCTTCTGTAGTTTCCTTGTACCTTAGTTCATATCTCCATTGAAGTTCACATATATGTTTATAGTTCATATTTCTGTCACACTAATAATTTCTTTTTGCCTTTTTTCTTTACCTACACTGGGAATCATTCCTACTGATAATCTAGTCAACATTCAGATGCTTAGAAATGCATAAAAATCACATCCTAAAGATTACATGACCAATACTGTGAGCTCTTATGTGGAAAGGTACTACAGAACCTTGACAAATAAATTGTAAAGAAATGCAAAAACCTGTTAAAGACAAGCCACTCACCATGACAAATTCTCAACATCTGGCAAAAGCAGAGCGAGCCACACATTTTAATTAGCATTGCAAGTCATAGTAGAGGGAAAATAGAGAGCTTGCCTTGCACTTGGCTTCTGTGTAAACAGCTTTAAAAATGTCTCCCCTTCAGACTGCCTTGCACAAGTAAAACACTAATTAGAAGAAAAGTTACGAAACAGCCCATTTTTAAACTTGAGTTCCATCTAAATGGTAGGGAAACTGACTTGGGCTCCCAGTTACAACTAGGCCTTGGAGAAAGAATATTGTCGATCTAAGTTCACAACTTTCCTTCATTAAACACTAAGTCTTTTGGGTGATCTTAGAAAAACCAATTAACCTGTTCTCTGTTAATTATACCATTTACCAATCTAATCAATGTAAAGTCAAAAGACAGAATTAAACAACTCTACCGGGTCCACAGGAAGTCAACCTCTTGGACCTCAGTTTCCTCCTTTTTTAAATGGGGATAGCAGACTCGCTTTCTCTGAAACACATGAAAATGCTGTGAAAACATAAAGCATGACCCACCCACTCTACTCCCAGTCCTACAGCTAAAAGAGATGGAAACGTGTCCACAGAAACACTTGCACATAAATGTTCACAGAAGCTTTATTCAGGAGAGCCAAAGAGTAGAAACAACCCAAATTTCATCAACCGATGAAGAGACAAGTCAAATGTGTTATCCACACAGTGGAATATTATTTGGAAATACAAAGAAGTGAAGTGCTGATACCCGCTATGGCACGGATGAACCCTGAAAGTATGCTGAGTGGAGAAGACAGTCACGAAGAGCATATGTTGGATGGTTTCATTTATATGAAGTGTCCACAATAGGCAACACTATAAAGACATAAAGTCAATTAGGATTTGCCAGGGTCTAGGGGAAATGCAGGGTTGGGAGGTGATGGTATAAAACTCTGTGTCTACACTAACAGCTGTTGGATTATACGTTATACGTGGCTGAGTTGTGTGGTTTGCAAATTGTATCTCAATGAAGTTAAAAATGAAGCATTCATATTCTAATTGAATATTATGTGTAAAGATTGGTGGTGTGGAGATATAAACAGGGTATATCAGCTCTTCTCAAACTGTAAATACAAATCCCCTGCCGATCTCTTAAAGCACAGATTCTGATTCAGCAGGTCCTGGGTGGGGCCTGACATTCTGCATTTTCTGCAAGTTTGCAGAGCATGCAGATGCTCCTGGCTTGTGGATCACATTTTGAAGGATGTAAAGTCCATAGGAATAAAGTCTTTTTCCTTGAAGAAATTGTACAAGGATCGGTGAGACAAGGAACCCATAAAATATGATTAAAGAAGATATGTTTGAGAAAGGGGTGTGTGCAAATATTGTGTTATACAATTTTATAAGGACTATTGAAGTTCCAGCATTTGGAACTCTAAAAAAATGACTGTAACTTTTTGCAAGATCTGACTCAACACTAACTTATTTGGGTCACTCTTTCCTGATGCTCCCTATCTTAAGCCAATAATCTCTGCCTTTATTACTGTTGAGTATGTAAGTCACAGGATATGATCATGACTTTGTTCTCCAGTGTTTTCCCCACATGGCCAGCCCATTCCTTACTAAGGATGCTGGACCGGTGGTTGACAACTGAGAGGGAGAGTCTCGCCTAAGTGTAAAAACGACTTAGGGAAGCTTTCTGGGATTGTCATAGCTCTTAGTAGCTGAATGATGCTACAAATTTCTATCAATCAGAAAAGCAATGACTGGGGAAGTTGGTTAGGGCTCAGGACATGCGAAGGTGATCGCATCACTGCTCAGTGACTGACCACGAGAAAACACGGTTTCTCACAGCAGGATGCTGGTATTCTACTTGTTTCACTGACTTTGGAAAGCAGACAACTTTCCTAAGATCTATGGATGCGTGAATGACTTAAATAGGAAGATTTCCATGTTTCTATCTATGTTATTTTACCATGGGCTGGATGTCTTCAACTCAGAAGCTTAAGAAGAGCTGTTATAGTCTCTATGGCTCACCTAGCAGCCTTGACTGGAGATCTTCCCTTCTTGTATTGTCTAACCTTCCTCTGACCTTTCTGGATGATGAGGGCTGGGAAAGGCCTGGCACCTACCAATCCGCCCTGCTACAGCCAGAAAGTGTCCGTAGCAGTCAGCCCCTGGCTCCGGATGCAGAGAATACACTTGGTCTCAGCCAAAGCAAACACTTCCCCATCTGGGAGGCCCACCGAGTGACAAGCAGCTTTTGATGTAGACATCACTCCCCCAGAGAGCCATTTGTTTGGAGGTGGAGGGGGGGCGGGAAGGAGATTGTCTGCCAAGATGCCATGCTATCATATTTTTGCTTCCTGCAATGAGATCCTCAGGGGTTTGGGTACGAGCGATTACACTGGCCCTTTAAAAGAATGTTGCTTCTGAAACCAGATTCTTTCTGGCAGAGCCCTGACATGCCTTTATTAGGGCTGATGAAATAATCTGCAGAGGATTTAGCTCACTTTCACAGATCTTTCTACTCGAAATGGAGAGAAACCAGGCAGAGGTCTGAGCTCCACCAAGTGTCACCGTCAGGGACACTGGGACAGGTCCTTGAGCTTTATGATCTTCTATCTCAGAAAGACTGAGGAATTATTTTTGAAAGCTGAATTCCTGCTATAAAAACATAACACTGAGAAGCAGCTCATAAACGAGGCACCCTTGGGCCACACCCCAGACATAGAAGTGTGTCTTCAAGCTGACCCAAATTTGGGGAATCTCAGAGAGCAGAACCCTACAACATAAGGAAGTTTTTCAATCAACTGTATTTCTTTAAAATCATGGACAAACATTTCAATGACTTGTAAACTTATTTATGTACACTTACGGATTCAGGAGCTTCTCACCAAATTGCATCTTTATGTTTCACCTAGGCATCGAAGCAAAAATGTGCCTCCTGTGTGAGGAGTTGCATAAGGACCTTGTATAGATGCGCTGCCTGCAGACCTGCAGAGTTAGCAGTGTGTCCAGGATGCCTTTCAGCACTGAGCGCTGCTCTGCAGAGCCCTGCTTCAAAGGTGCAGTTGCTGGGAATATTGGGACAGTCTCATTATACACTTGAGGTGTCTCACCAGGCTGGCATCTTAATCATACAAGACAGAGTGAAACACTTGGGAAACTGAAGGTTCTTGCTCCCTTTCTGCCCCGGTAGCCTTGGTTGGGTGCAGAGAATGGGATTTGGTGTTTTAGAGCAGTCTGCCAGAGAGACTGTGCTCCTCTCTCAGTCTAGCTTTCCTGCTTGGGGTTGAGCCCCAGGCAGACAAGTCTGAGGAGGGAGACCCCTCAGGAAGGTGATCATGGAGTCAAAGCAGCTTCACTGCAGGTATGCTGCCCATTGTGGGGGGGAGGGCAGAAGCAGAGCCTGGTGCAGGGCCTGAACTGGGCAGACACCTTGGACATGTCCCACACACCCATGGAATAAGTCTCTCGGAGCCTCTGCACGGAAGGCTGGCAGCTTGGAAGAACACTGGCCTGGGTTGACCAGATGACCCAAGAGAGAATGTTCTTCTGGGGTGCCACAGGGCACTCTGTTGCTGTGGGAGTGTATTTAAGGTAGTCAAATTGAAACTGGTTCTAAGAAAATTTGTGTGCATCTGTTACTACCCACCTCATCACTATGCATTTCAGAGAGACAAAGAGTATTTGCATGGCATGCCTAAGAAAATATAAAATGTTCCTTCAGTCTTAACTTTTGATATTCATAAATGGAGCACAATGCAGTCCCTATTCTACTGGAAGCCACTGAATAGAATAGAAAAATACACAGCAGCTCTGGTATACAAAGCTGAGGCCTTGGGGGCCTCAGAGTGAAGGCAAGGGAGGCGTTCTTCAGAAACATGGGTGGTGGTTGTGCTGTGCGTTTGGATAGAGATGACTTGTCCCCAGTCTGGGTCCTGTCGCTCACCAGTCATAAGGACCATCTGGCAAGTCACAGTCTCTGACACTCATTGTCATGCTCTGTACCTGGGGGTGCTGCATGACCTTAGGGGCTGGTGAGAGAGAAGGCCTGTGACAGTGCTTTGCCAACTGTAAAACCCTGTGTTGTTTGTGGGGCATCATTTTTCCTAAGCAGTGGCATTCACCTACTGTAAACTATGGATCGTCATAAATGGCATCACACTTTTATTAAGCACTGACTGTATACAACACAGGGAGTTAAGGAATGGGGAAACAAAGTGGTTTCAGACAGGGCCGTTGGCGTCAAGGCGCTCACGGTCTACTTAATAAGAAAGAACGTGCTATATCACCACTCTTACTAAAATAAAAAACAGTACCTGCATTCCTACGAGAGACCCAATTATTAGTGAGTCAATAGTACTGGGTCAAGAATGACCCAGGAGTGCCTGTGTGGGTGCCGAGGAGAAAGGGACACTAGCTTTCATGGACAGGGTAAAATGACCTAAATGATGAAAGACAGACAGGCTGTTGCTAGGTCCCCAGTAAACCCTCCACCACACGTGGTACAGGGGTGCATAGTGGAGAACAGAAGGTATGTCGTCTAGACACGAGTCCTGGGCTTGCAGTTCACCTATCTGTTCGCATCTCCAGGCCTTATTTTCTCTTGAAATGTAGGTCACCCATCCTGGCCCCTACATATATCAGAAAAATATTGTAAGACAGTAAAATGATATTTTAAATACCAGGACTTTAGGTCTTTTGGAACAGAGAAGCCAGGTAAACAAAGAGACTATTATTATGTCATTCACAATTTTTCAATGTTTTCATTAGACACCAAACTGAAAACTTCTGTTTATGCAACCCAGGGAGCCTATGAATGAAAGGTTTGCTCTTATTAAGGAATGCCTTTCACGGGGCTCAGAACACAGGCGTATGTGAGTGAAAACTAGACAAAGGACTTGGATTATCTGGCCGGTTTCTGTTTGCTCAGTGTCACACAGGCCCCCAAGAGAGCCCAGCTGTAGCCATTCCCAGGGCTTGTGGCTTATGCCCTAACAACATCACTCCAGAAACATGGTATCTCTCCTACATCCTTTCTCTCCCTTCATGGAAACGTTAGAGGAACCACAAAGGAGGAATTCCAGACCTTCCAGGACCTGCACCCTGGGAAGTGATAATCCCACCACTCCAGCCCACAGCTCTGGAGAGCCACTCCCAGAGGCCTGTGGGAGCCCTAACGATAGCCCTTCTGTGGGAGCACTTGTGAGCCGGGCACTGTTTAGAAATGGTCACCCTGGCCAAAGGACAGCACAGCCACAACCCCCTGTGACAATGCTCCTGGTTTTATTTTTCCTGAAGCTTTCTCCAGTGAGCTGTCGCCTTTTCAGAGTTGAAACAAAGAGCGTTGTCCAGTGGTAACCAAAGGCTGGGGTCTGGCGCAGGCCGGGCCTGTCTGCAGGATGAGGGCTGCGATTGAGTGTGTGACTCATAGCTAGGAGGAGGCTGCCAACCCCAGCTGCTCTGTGCCCCATGTCCTTTCTGCGCTGGGAGCACAACTTCCACCCCTTCCTCTCTCCCCGGCCCTTGTCTCTGCACAGAACTGTTCAGTGGGACAGAGCACCCAGCTAGCCCCTTCATTCTGTCCATATTCAGTCAGATACTTGAAACAGCAGATGACTCATGTTGGACTCGGCCAAGACCAACAGCATCAGGCTCCTTTTGTTGAAGAGTTAACTGGAAGTCCCACAAACGATTCCACTGAGTGGAGTCCTTGTTGCTTACAGGGCAGCTCTTTAATGTCTGTGAAAGAAATGACCACACTGGAGCCACAGAAGAGCCAAGCCGCAGAGAGTAGCACAATCTCTTTCTTTCTTAAACACGCTTTCTGGAAGATCATCCCGAAGTATTTTCCTCCGAGATCTGGCCATAGTCACCAGACTGAATTTCCTGCAAGGGCTGAGTATACAGTCTATCAAAGAAGTATTGGGTTTCAAGTTCAAGAACTAGAAACATCACTCCAGAAATGAATAAGGGCCCGAGGACGACTTTCCTTGTTTAACTCAGGGGTCTGCTGCCAATGCTGACTGTGGTTTGGGGGCCAGCCTCATGGTTTCCATGTGGGAGGAAAAACGTCCATATCTCCCAGTGGAAATAAAATATGTTGCCTAACGAACCAAAGAACACCAGGGAGCGATCGTTAAAAGTGGAATGGATTAATGAATTAAGGGGTGGGAGTGTAGGGTGAGAAGGATGGAGGAATGGGGACAGGGTATGGGGCAGTGATACTTCTCCGAGTATTTTTTTAAAATGGTTTTGGCATTTAGTGTCATGTTATTTTACATACTCAATATAAAACCAGAAAGGCTGAGGGCTAAGGGAGAAGAAATCTCTGTTACTCCTTTAGGAAAACTGAAAATAGTCTTTATCATCATGCTGATGGGGATGGTCCATAAATAAAGGACATAAACAAAGAACACAATTTTTAAAGTCTTCTGAGTTTTAAGGAATCTGATAGAAGCTCTGAAATTGAGATCAACAGAATCTAGAGTTCGAGAGCTTCCTTATCCCTGGAAATCTTTGAGAATAGAATAGACATACAGGTATTTGTATGATCCCAGTAAAGGGCTGACAAGTGTAACTATTGATTTGATGTTTGCAACCTCCCCCCAAAATTTGTAGGTTGGAGCATAATCCCCATTGTGATGGTATTAGGTGGTGGGGTTTTTGAGAGGTGATTAGGTCAGGAAGGTAGAGCCCTCATGAATGGAATTAGTGCCCTTATAAAAGAGACCTTTGAGAGATCCCTTGCCCTTTCTGCCAAGTGAGGAAACAGCAAGGATACAGCCATCCATGAACGAGGAAGTGGGCTCTCACCAAAACTGAATTGTTGACACCTTGATCTTGGACTTCCCAGCTTCTAGAACTGTGAGAAATAAACTTCTGTTGTTGATAAGCCACTTGCCTACAGTATTTTGTTCCAGCAGCATGGCTGGACTAAGACCCATGCATACCCTTTGGGAGGTTGTGGGAACTTATCAGGGCTGGATCCAGGCAAGTGGTCACACACCTGGTTTGTCTCTGAATCTTGCCTTCTCATTTCCTATCTTCTGTTCTCTCCTTAAACCTCCATGCTTAGTTCTCTCAACCTGTCTCCATGCCTGATTATCCCTAATAATGCATTGTCCAGAGACTGCAGAATAAGCTTTATGTCCTAATACCACACATAAAAGTTTTGGTAGTCTAAGTATAGCCACTGTTCAGTACAGTGTTCTTGTAGGAAATAGCTAGCAAAAGATCCAGAAGGATTTGCATTCAGAATTCAGAATATGTGGTGTGTATATGTTCAAGTCCCCAATGAGATAGCCTGATACCAACTTGGCTTGTTGGCATGCAGGAAAATCCTGAGTAAACTTGACTTTGCTTCTTCCACTTGAGAAACGTAGGATAGATAGCGCCAAGTTCTAGGAGAAAAGATGCAGATCAGAGGAGACTGAGTATCCAGGATCCAGTAAGGATCCAAATTGCTTATGGAAGTTCTGATCCAACCTCGGTTCCCTCTAAATCAGTGATACATGTTTGGGTTAATTTGGGCTCCTTCCCTCAATCCTACCAGGCCACCTCAGAACCTCCTTCCCAGGCCACGAGTCCTCCTAGGACATCTCTTGCCAGGAATTAGAATAGAGAAAGAAAGAGTAATTTGTCAAGATATTCACCCCATGGAACTTGCCCCAAACATTTTATTCTTGTCTTTTATTTTTAGCAATGACATCAGTTGGGTTTGATTTGGGTTTCTAATGAGTCAATTCCATTCACATCACCCTCTATTAAATATGCCAAGCAGATTTTACATTACAAAGCTAGTTTTTAATAAGATTTAGTAAGCTTGTCTTTAGATCTTCAAGGATTTATAGATATTCAACAGAGTGGGAAAGGGCTGCCTCATTTATTGGCTACATATTTAAAGAACAAATGTTGGAGAAGTCGTCCAAGTAACTTGTGTTTTCCCTCTTCAAAACCCTCCTAATCGTCCATGTGGACATCACAAAAGAGCTTTCTCCAGCCCTAAGTTCTTGAAAACCAGGAAGCGTTACACAGAACAGTAACTACAGCTCCCCAGAGCCTTGTCTTTTTAGATCTGAGCCATGTGTTATGAAAAATAAATAATCCCTGAAGTGCTTATCTTGCTTCTGGCAAGGATATAACAATTCAGATGTACAGCTTCATAATGCCTACAGGAAAGAATGTAGGAGAAGAAAAACGAATCCACATCTTGGCATGAAAAGAGAAAGGCACGTCAACAACAGAAATTATAAACATGAAGAGGGTATGGGGGTGACTTGACTGAGCAGGGGAGGGGAAAAAAACTGGAGATTTCAATACCAGTAGTTGGGTCTAAAGCCAAGAAAAAGGGAGATGAACTCGCAGATACCAGGAGCATGAAATAACCAGATGTTATAAGACTGTCCTCATCCAAAAGTCCCTGCTTATTTCTGAACCTCAGTCCTGAGGAATAAGCTGTGGTTTCTGGACTTAATCCATTTATTGCTGAGCTTCCTGTGAGAGAAAGCCATGCATCCTGGGTGTATTTTGGGGTTACAAAAAACGTTCTAGTGAACCTCTGAATTTAGTGCGACTGAAGCTGTTCACCAAACCTAGTATTTGTAGTCACATGACCCACATGGCTTGTCGTTTATGGAAAAAGGCAACTCATGGACAGGAATGGGTGGGGGTTACCCTATAGAACCTCTTTGATAGGTCTGGCTTGAACGCTACCGACTCAGTTTTCACCAGGGATGGGCACGGGAAATTGCCCCACCTAGAAAAATGTCTTTAAACAAGGAACTCCTTGGCAAAGTCCCTTCAGAACCAAGCTCTGGGAATAGGTTTCTTCCTCCTGATGAGCTGGACTGTTGCTTAAAATTGCACTCAGAATTCTGCAACCAGCTGTCTTCCACTTTTTCTACGTTGGCGGAAAGCTCAGAAGTACGTTTGATGTCTGATCGCTATCATTCTTCTCCGTCAGATTTTACTGCTAGTTTCTTCCCCCCACCCCCACTTTTACTTTTTGGTTCATTTTGGTTCTTAACAACTGTTTTACAATCTCACTTTTTTTTTTTTTCCTGAAGTGGGTGGTATATAAAAAAGATGTGATTAATTCAGTGATTTAAAATGTGTCTCTTGAGACATGTGTTTCCAAATGGCACCGCGTTCCCCTGGCAGAACATGCCTCCTCTCTCTCCAGTATTTACTTACCCAAAGTGAGAAAGGACAAGAAAGCAAGACAGCAAACTCAAGGTGGAGGGTTGGGTTGACCTGGAAAATTCTCAGGAACACACAACTGACAAAATAATACCTGCTGAAACTAAGAAAGGTCTCATGGAGAGTTATGATTTCAATGTTCAAAGGCTCTTTCTCTTGTACAAAAGCAGAGTTGAAAGCTGGTTTTAGCCAGTCCTTTCCTGAATGCTCAAGTAACAATTGAAATAAGAAATGTGCCCCACAGGTGCTGTCCTCACCCCAGATGCATGGGAATGTGGATGTTTACCTAGTCCCCACAGGAAGGCGGAGCTTGTAAAAACACTGACATCAACAGGCAGAGGGTGACCTGGGAGATTTCCCCACCCTGGTGGCTAGCCACATTCCCAGATTTTAGGACATCCATTAGAATATTTGCATTTGTTTTAAATTGCCCATCATTATTCACGAGGTTTTAGAAATTCATTCACAAATTGGAAGATTATCCTTTAGATAAAAATAGAAGGGTCTTGGGGCTCTTACCCTTCAAATGAGCAATTGTTTACTTTTTTGAGTACTGTTTTGAAGAGGAAAGTTCTGGAGCTTCCTAATTCTCTCTGTGCACTTTAAAGGCATGGTAACAAACATTGATTACAGCAGATGGTAGGTGCCACTAAGTGTGTTAAATGTAGTCTTTACAACCAGAAACTGGAAGAAGCTTAGAACAGCAGGCAGCACCGACTTCTGTTCCTGAGCTGCCATTGTCCATATGGCAGGAGCAGTGAGCTGTTTGCCCACTGGCGCCCCATCCACCCATCCCCTTTCCCTGCTTGGGGAGGCTGATGCTGTGTCGCCCAAGCCCCTCCTGTTGGTGTCCCATTGGTCTTGGCCTGGAGGTGACAGCTGGAAAACAGCGAATAGGAGATTCTCCCATGCCAGCGCTGGCTTTTTTGCCTCATCATTTTTTCTCTCCACCCTGCCCACTCCTTGCTAAGTGGTCCCATGTTGCAGTTTTTACATTTGACCCTCCTGGGGTGGATTTTGTTTTCAGCCAGGCCTCTGACTGACACAAATGGTAACCAGCGCTAGCAAAGCAGAAATGGTTTGGAGCAGTGGGACTGAATTCCCAAGCTGTGGGATCACACTCGTGGCGTCTGGATTCTTCCTGAGACTGCCAGGTGGGGAGAGAAGCAGGGGAGGTGAACGGTTGGCCTGCCCAGGGCCCTAGGGGCCTGCTGCTGTCTCCTGAGAAGTGTAAGGCCAAGGATACTTCAAGTGGCCAAGCCACTGCCTCAGAGATTTGCATTCAACTCTACCCACCACAAACGCTACTGTACCTGGGCATTTGGAGTAAAAGAACTTGGCTCATGACTCAATCAAAATTTTTTTAATGACATTTTTTGTTTTTTTGTGAATAACCACTTGACAGGAAGGGGAGAGATCCTATGATGGGGCAGTGAAGCCAGGCGGAGGCCAGGCTCCATTCTTCAGGCAGGACTGCCCTCGGGGCCTTGCACTGAGCTGGAACAGCGGGAAACGGGACAACTTGGGCAGTCAAGGAGGCCCGAGGAGGCAATGACATCCTCAGTCTTTTATATTTATATATTATATATATACATATATATATATTACATCCAAGTGTGGCAGTCATTTGTACCATTTCCCAGGGAGACACAAATGTGTTCGAGGTGGCAGGGCATGGGGCTGGGGCAGGCACAGAGGGGACAGCTAAAGTGCAGGGCTAGGGGCTCACAGGAGCTGCAGGAGCCTGAGTGACTGTAGGAGGGCTCTGGGCTCTGCGGCTGCCAGGTACTGGCAGCAAAGCCAGTCCTCCAGCTCCACCCCACGCCTGCGGTCCACGGCCTTCTCAGCAAACTTCATCATCATCAGGGCGCGCTTCATGTCGATCCAGTTGTGCAGCGTGCTGCACAGCGCCTCTTCCGAGGTGCCCCGCTGCTCCATCAGGTCCCGCCGCGGCCCCCACAGCAGGCACTGCAGCACCCGCCTGGCCTCGCTGATTCGGATGCGCTTGCTGGGGTCGGCTTCCAGCAGCAGGTGGGCGAGCTGCTGCAGGCCACGCGAGTAGAGGGACAGGGTGGGCAGGGGCGGCAGGTCTTCCTGTCGGTAGCCCTGCTCCCGCTGCTGGGCCCGCAGCTGGGCCCGCACCTCAAACGGGTTGGGCTGGTGGAGCAGCTCGTAGATGAGAATGCCTGCTTGGAACTCATCGGACTTGCTGTACTGGGAGGCAGACACGATCTCGGGGGCCAGCCGGGCCTGGCTCTTTACCTGCTGCAGGTTGGTGGTAGCCTTCAAAAAGTTGCTGATAATGAGCCGGGGCAGGTGCTTCTCACTGGGCAGCCCCTGACAGGTGGGGGCAGTTGAGGGGCTGGGGGTGACACTGGCTGGGAGGGTGGCAGAGGGGCAAGGGAAGGAAGTAGCAGCAGAGGCAGGGGATGTGGTGGAGGGAGGGGTGCGAGAGGGGGCAGAGGAGACACGGGGCCTGTTGGCGGGGGCAGAGGGGCTGGGGGAGGCTTGGGGGGTGCAGTGTACCAGCAGCAGGTTCTCCAGGCACAGGTCTCCGTGGATGACCCCGTGCTCCTTCAGATGCTCCAGCCCGTTGCAGAGCTGCAGAAGCAGGAAGCACACCCGCCGCTCGTAGGCCTCGGGCTCGGACTGATGGTTGCCGGCTGAGTCCCGCACAAAGTCAGAGGCAGTCTGGTGGGGCACCTCTCGGGTGATGACCACCACGCAGTCCTGCTCCTGCGCGGGCAGAGGGTCCTTGGGCACGTCGGGAGCAGCGAGCATGCTGGAGGGCACCGAGGCCACGAAGTGGCCGCAATCCTGCTGGATGTTGAAGTGCACAGGCACGGACGGGCTGCAGTACGAGGCCACTTTGGCCTCAGGGGTTTTGCAGATCTGTGGGGAAAAGGAGAAGCAAGGTCAAGAGTGGGACCCACTGTTCTTTGCAACAGTGGGGTGGGGACACTTGGAATCCCCATGCAGAAGGTGAGCTGGAATCCTTGCCTCACACCACCCACACAAGTGAACATGAAATGCATCACACAGACTTAGGTATAAGAGCCCAAACCAACTTTAGAAGAAAACACAGGAGGGAATTTTTGAGACCTTAATTTGAGCAAAGATTTCTGATACCAAGGCAAAAGCATGGTCTATAAAAGAAAGAACTGGAAAACAGGACCCCATCACAATTCAAAACTCCTGTGCTTCAAAATATGCTTTTACTATGAAAACAGAAAGGCAAGTTTCAGACTGGGAGAAAATATGTGCAAAACACATATCTGATAAATGATTTGTATCCAGAGCTCCCCGCCTCAAAAAAACTCTTATAACTCAGTAGTAAGATAACTTCCCAATCAGAACAGTGGGGCAGAGGTATTAATAGGCATTTCACCAGAGATTTATGTAAATGACCGCAGGCACACAGAAAGATGTTTAACATCATGAGTCACTAGGGAAATGCAAATCAGACCCACAGTGACACACTAGCTGCCACCCACTAGAAGGGCCACAAGACACATGACAGACAATGACAAGCGTCTACGAGATGTGGAGAAATGGGAACACTCCTGTATGGTAGGTGGTTTGTAAAATCGTGCAGTCATTTTGGGACACAGTTTGGTGATTTCTTAAAAAGTTAAACATAAAATCATCACACACCCCAGCAAGAGTGGGGTCCCTGGACGACAGCACAGAGTGTGGCCTCCTTGTACTGGTAGAGAGACCTCCCTCCGCCCACGGTGTGGGCTGAATTCCCAGGAAGCCCGATCAGAGCTGACACAGGCAGTTAACCTTGGGGCCCACCGCTCACACCTGCGTCGGCAGCTACCTGAAGGGATGTGCTTGACCAAAGGGAAAGCTGCGGAGCACCCTTCTCGGGGAACCTCACGGGCAGGTGCAGCCCCTAAGCCTCTTGGGCAGGAGTGTCCAACCTACGGCCCAACACAACATCGTAAATATACTCAAAACATAATGAGATTTTTTTTGTCATTATGTGTTGCAATGTACTGAATGTGTGGCCCAAGACAACTCTTCTTCTTCCACTGTGGCCCAGAGACACCAAAAAGTGGGACTCCCCTGCTCTAGGGCTTGGCCATGTTCTCTGAGGCTGCCACAGACTCTAGATCCAGGTAAATATGCCTACGAGCCGGCATGACCAGCAGGGCTGCTTTTAACGAAACTATGTGGAAACCACTACGTGAGTCAGAGCAGCTGAAAGATAGAAAGCTCTCCAGGGCCAGGGGACCCAAGGGAACAAAGGCAGACACTGGAATAAACAAACAGGTAACCTCAGGCTCCTTTGGAGCACCCCCACGACTGTCTCTCCTGGGCCTCCTCAACATCTCCTTGTACTAATGACAGCCCCAGCCACCGAGGATCCGCAGCACGCCCATCCTCATCAGGCCGCTGCACAACTGGGGAGGCTTGACTCGGACACCGTGGGCCTGGACCTCCCTGCAATTACACTGAAAGGGGCGGAGCGTGGCCTGTGGTCTCCTCCCCCAAAGGCTGTAGGGCAGCCACAGCCAGGCTTTGCAGGAAGGTGAGAAGGGCACCTTGCATCGACCTGCAAACATTGTCCTGCACACAGCCCCAAATAACCGTCTGGGCTGCTGCGGTGCCACACTCGGATGACTACCGCAGTGGCCATGATGCACCACAACGCTCACAGGTGCTGTTTGTGGAAGTTGCACGGCAAGCACCTTTTCAGACATTTATTTATATTGCTGCACCAGAAACCTTCTCAGCGCGACACCTGAGAGAAGAGCACAGCCGCTTCGGAAACTTCTGTCGAGGTAGCTGGGAGGTGGGGGAGGTAGCATATTAATCTAGGAGTCTCTCTATTATGGGACTGGAGTAGAAATAAAAGGGAAGGGCAACAGTGGTTCCAATTACACCACAAACATGGTTTTGGAATACCTATCTAAAGGTGCTTTCTTATTCTAGCCCACCCACTGTCTTTAGCTCCTCACTGGCCAGCTTCTGGAACACTATGACACTACAGGAAAGTTTGGGGTCCTTACAGTCTTGCATAGCAACACCAGCCGCTGCATGAGGACCTGTCTGCTGTGCCATGGGTGGATCTGCCGGGGTCACTCCCCTCCGGCGAGAGCTCCTCAGCCACACAGGCACCTCTGGAACTCCTGCACATGTGGGACACGGTACCTGCTCAGCATTTTACACAGTGTCTCATTCGATCTCAAACCACCAGATGAGGTGGGTGGTGTCACAGAGGAGGAAACTGAGGGTCCAAGAGGTTAAATTATTTGCTCAAGGTTATACAACTGAGAAGTATCTGAGAGGTCAAGGTCAAAAGACCTTGGTTTAAACAGACACTCTGCAAATACGGCAAGTTACAGCGGAGGCTGGTTACTTGCACTAGTTCTGTTCTGTGAAGTAGCCACCACTGCTCCCGGGGGAAATGCAAGCCTCGGGCCACAACATTTTCATCAGCTGGACAATACAGAGCCTTGTTTTATGTGGGTTTCTCTTTAAAGATGCTTTATTAATAGGTCCTGCTGATTCACTAACACTGAATTCACGGCCAGCAGCACTATCCCTCCTGCCTGCGTGAAGCTGATCTAACACTGTCCCGGAGGCACACCGCAGCCTTCCTGCGCTTGGAAACACTAGACAGGACGGCAGGGCTCAGCCTGGCCATTTAAACGGCGAGGTCACCACCAATCAGCACAGAAATGTGAGGAACGGAGAATGAAGCACTAAATAGACCGCGGAAGGGACACAGTTGGCCATGTGAGGGCTGAAACAACACAAAGCACTCCCTGGTGCCACCTCAGCTGGGACTGTGCATGTTAGGCGACTCAAATTCCCCCATCCTGTGCATGTCCAGAAATGACCACAAAGAAACCACAAGTATTGATTTGGGTTACAAATAAATTCTAGCAATGAATTCGCAACATGGAATCCACGAACAATGAGGATTGACTGTCTTTATCTCGAAGCTGACTTCTCCTGTGTATGAGAGGCAGTGACAGCTCCTTCTCACAGGGCCACTGGCAGCATTCAATAACACAACACAGGTGTGGCTTCCAGCACAGCGCCTGGCGCAGGTGAGCAGTCACCAGGAAAGGTTGCCATGGTGATTTACTCTGGCAGATTTGGCTGCAGCCATGCTTAGTACACAATCCAGAGCTGGCGGGGAGGTTATTTTACCAACCCAGAGGGCACAGCTGCCCAGGGCCTAAGAAGTGTTTCCAAGGATTCCTGTTCTCTAGGGTATCAAAGGCCTGGGCCCAGCAAACGCTCCCAGCAGAGTGGCTGACAGTTCATACAGAGATGTAAATGAGGGCGCAGAGTGAATGGCAACGAGGCTGGATGTGGTTCAAAATCAGTGAGCTGGTCCTCTGGCTGCTTGGAGAGAGAGAGGGGTGGAGATCCTGGGGTCAGGGAGGGGGGCGGGAGGCTTCCTTTCCATGCCGCCTTCCCCCTCCCTCACCCCCTCATTTCATTTTCAGGGGCTGTGCACTTGTGTTTTGGCTCAGGACCTTCACACAAACCTTTGATTCAGCTCAAATTTCAAACGTTTTGTTGAGCCAAGTCTCACTTTAAACTTCGCAGCCTGGGCCTCACTCCTGGCTGCAAATCTGGGCAAAGTCACGTCTGTTACACGGAAAAGGCCCCGGCGGCTGAACACAAGCCCCCCATTGCTCAACTGGAGTTCTAGTTGACTGAGGAATGAAATGGGCTTCGAAAGCTCACACTCACCTAATGATTTTTTTCTGCCATATACTCCCAAGTAGGGCTACTGCGAGGCGCTGAGCCGGGGAACTAGGGCCCAGCATTAGCGGGAGCAGGTGCAAGCCCTGCCAGGCACAGATGAAATGAGCTCAGCGACAGACAGGCCTGGGAGAGGGACCCAGTCCCCCTCCCTTGGATTACAGACGACTGCCTTCCGTCTAGACTGAGAAGGTAATGAAGGGGAACAGCTGCACGTGCGAAACGATGCTCCGCGCCCCGCTCCCTGCCCCCCATCGCCAGGCCGGCACATGTGCACACCCCAGACTCTGAACATATCAAGCTCGTCTCCATATTTCCTTCTCAATGGCACAGAGACAATGCTCGAGCTGCCGAGTGTCTGGCAAAATCAGATGGGAGATCCCTGGGCCCCTCTTCCTTAGAGGACGGAGGCCTGCCTCTGTTCAGTTTCCCCAGTTTACATTTCTGCTGACATGAGGAGCAGTGCTTGCTTTTACCACCCACTGGGAAAGCGGCATTTTCTGCATTGCTCTTCAGAGAATGTAGCTGATTCCACATTATTATAGGGGGTTCCAGAATGCAAGCTGCACATCACAATCGCCTCTGTGTATCAACACGCAAACCCTGGCAGACCTTGCCAAGCGGCCCGTTGGTTCTTTGCAATAGGGTCACATCACTTCTACCCCACTGGGCAAGAGGGATCAAGTCTCTTCCCCCAGGCTCTTTCCCCCTCAGAACAGAGAGGTCAGCTATCTCTGGACCATGAATGGGCCCCCAGCCGCAGCCCAGGAGACGAGTGAGAATGATGGATGCCCATGAACACAGGAAGGTGCATGCAGCTCCCTCTCAGGCTCACTGGGGCTGGCAAAAATGAAGGGCTTTCTAAGGCGCCTCCATCTCCTTGGCCTTCAAGGATCTCAAGTGTACGTTCTCTTCACTGGATAGATACAGACCCCTGGCTCTGGGTTGAATGTGATAACAGGCCAATCACGTTCTGGAAGGTACACCCCCTCACTTTAAACTTCCTACTGGATACAGCACCATCCTAATAGGAAGGGAAATGCTGGAATTGTTTGTTTTGCTTTTTAAATCACAGCTGGGGGAGTGGCAGGGAAGGGACCTGACCAAGAGACCAGCTGCTGGGTTTAGATACCAAGAGGCAATGAAGTTCAGGAAACCCACAGACTCGCGGTCCAGACATTTGAGTTTTCTTCCATCCAGTGCCTGCCACCTTGGCCACACCCCCATGTCTTTCAGGGGGCCTTGATTTCTGTGCAATAACTGGATCCTCCTAGTAGCCACCCCCTCCCTAGTTTTTTCATAGGCAGGCGGCAAGTAATTATATACAGTTCCTTGAACACAGAAATCGGCAATTCCCGATCTATATTTTATGGGGGTGTCAACCAATTTCTTAAAAGAAAAATCTCGTAAAATTCATTGCAATTTTCCTTGGCTAATAATTACAATATTTTTAAAAAATTCACCACTTGTAAGTAGGAAGCTGCCCCACACACCAAGGCCATTTGTCTAGTTACATTTTTTTCTAACTGGAAATAAAATATCTTGGGACAGGTGATGGCAAAAGAGAGCTCAGCGTTCCCCTCCTCATTTCCGACAAAAGCCTGCATTTATAGAAGGGCCATAGAGACGTCAGAGATTCAAGGGACACTAAAAGAAGATGAAGGAGTCCTATGGAAAGACTTGAGTCCGTGGCCAAGATCAGAGTGGCCAGTTGTGTGCAGACGCTCGGCCAGCTGGCTCAGAACTGCACCCTGAGAGAGCAGCGGGCTGTGGTAGCGTTGGCCCTGATCCCCTGGCAAAGATTAAAGAGCTGTGTTACCTTGGACTAATCACTTCACTTCTCTGAACTTCACTTTTCTTAACTGGCATGATGGTAACATAGGCTTTGGAAGACAAAGCAGGGTTTGAATCCATCTCAGCCACCAATTAGCTATGGGCCTATTACTTAATCATTGTAAGGTTCAGACTCCTCATGTTTTAAACACTCCTACCCCATGAGGATTCAGGATCATGTAGTTAACACACTAAGACAAGAGTCCAGTTGTACAGTAAATGCCCAACCGGCGCTCTTCCTCTTATTGTTCAAGATGATGCCTAGGTCTAACTCTCCTTCTGGCCCCATTTGAAGAACAATACCCAAAACATCCATCTTCTGTACTAGAATACAAGCTCTATGTTCTCCTCTTTATACTCAGATCTTGACAAAATACCTGGCAAATAGGAGGCTCTCACTAAAAACCCACAAAATAAATGAATAGACTCTCTGGGGCATTTAAAGGCAACTGCTTCCTCAATCCAACTCGATCACACAAGTTCCTGCCTGAAAGCACAGAATGAATCTTCTATTCATACTACAAATCTCATCACATGGTGCCCCATGCCCGGCAGAGAGTGAGATCACTGAGCGTTGTGTGAAAAGGAACCCTAGGACCCAACCCTCCGCCTGAAGCCTGGATAGGTGAGAGGACTTGCTCAAGCAGTAATTCTGACCACGCCAGGCCCAGCTGGCTAGACTGCTGAACTGGAGGGGCAGTACCTACTTTCACAGCATAGGTGCTGCCGGGGTCCTCGGAGCAGGTGGCACAGTAGTAAATGGCATCCCCCGAGTCACAACAGGGCTTGTTGCAAGTCAGCTTGAAGAGTGACCAGTTATTCTCATCGAAGTGCAGCTCCTTTTTCTGGCCACCCATGAAGAGGTCCTCACACTTGGCCAGGAGGCGGACCAGGGACTGGGCGTAGAGCCCCACCAGCTTGGTGTAGGTGCCCTCCTTGCTGCTGATGCTGCTCAGGAGGCTGTGGAGCTGAAGCTGTGTGCTGCCGGTGGAGGCCTGGCTGGCCACGCTCAGCTGGGAGGAGGAAGCCGACGGGACACCCTTGCCCTGGAGGCTGGGGCTCCCGCTGCCACTGCTGCTGCCTGCCAGCCCAGGCGCTGGGACCCAGTGGCCGTTGCCTTTGAACGTTTTCTCCAGAGAATCGGAAGAGAAGGGATGATGGTGGCGGTTCCCAGAGCTGGAAGAGAAGCCGAAGTGGGACTCCTCACGCGCACAGACGTTGGATTCTGAGTGACTGAGGTTCAGCTTGGGACTCGCCGTTCTCGGCTTGGGGGAGCCCTGGTTCCAGAAGAAGCCATCTGGCGAGGAGGCCGCCCGGCTCACTAACTTCTTCTGGGGGAGCGGTGGGGGCTGCAGGGGACTGCTGGGGGACACATCCTCAGCGGAGCCCGAAGGGAAAGGAACAGGAGCAAAGAGCTTCTTCCCGCTGTTGGTGGGCGAGTGGGTCGGCTCGGACGAAGGGCCTGAAAACAGGAAACGGAAATGATCAGGCTGGAGGTCAATGCCATGCAGTTCCAGGGCCCTGCATCCATCTATTCTTCCTCTCTCTCAAAGCAACTTATTTTTATTTTTATTTATCTCTTGAAGTAACTACACACGCACAAGGAAGCGAACTTAAATGCAAAAGCAGTGTACAGGGCTGATGAAGCCTTCCCCCGACCCTGGCTCGCAGCACCCACGCGTCCTTCTGGGCATGCGCCAAACCAGCTGACCGCTGCCGCGCATGCGCACGCTCACCCGAAGGAGGGCTAGCATGCCCCCTGTTGGGAGCATCGCTTTTCTTCTCTTGATGCGACATCTCGGCGCTATTTCACAGCAGGTGCACGGATCTATCTCGGTCCTGTTATCAGCTACCCCATCACATGCCATCGATGGAGTTTTTAGGAAGTCAGGTCTATTGAGGGTACGATTTACCTACAGTACAATTCCACCCTTTTAGGGTATAGTTCTAAGAGCTCTCTCGTTTTACTTTTTTATTGACTTTATTTGGGTGACATCGGTTAATAAAATTTTACAGGTTGCAGGTGTATAGTTCTATAACACATCGTCTGCATATTGTGTTGTATGTTTTCCATCACCACTTACCCACCCCACCCGCTCCCCGCCCAGTCACCCTCTCCTACCTCCCACCACGCAGTTCTTTGAGTTGTGACAAACAGGCAGTGGCTGGGGCAGCACTGGCCCACAGACATTTTAGAAGGCACGGGAGTGTGGTTTCATGAAAGGAAAAACAGAGCTCCAGGGAAAGCAAGTGGAGAAGGCTCCACAGGTCCCCCCAGACCACAGGGAGATTCAGAAACGTCCCAAATGATGAGATCACCTAGACAGGGAGGAGACTGCACTTTACTCTTTTTTTTTCCCAATCCTCAATGGAGAAAGTTTTTTTCATTACTTTTAGAGATGGAGAAAGGGGGAGAGGGAGAGGAAGAGAGAGAAACATTGATTCGTTGCCTCCCATAGGTGCCCCAACAGGGATCGAAACCTGCAACCTAGGTATGTGCTCTGAATGGGAATCAAACCCAAAACCTTTGGGTTTACGAAATGACTCTCCAACCAACTGAGCCCAACGGGCCAGGGCTGCAGCTCCCTCTTTGTATCAATGCATAAAATGGAGTTTTACAGAGAAACAAGAAGTCAGGCAATGAAATTCGTAGGAAAAAGCTATGGACATTGGAAACAGGAAAGGGCAAACTGAACTGTTCATTTCTTTCATTCTAAGAACTCACTGGAAGAGGTACCCATTATTTTAATAACAGCTTTTAGGGGGATAAAAACAAACATTAACTGTATTTATAGGTTGGAAAATGCATCCTATCATCCTGAAGGTTGAAGTGTGAAAGAAATACAGGCCTTAGACTCAAGAGAACAGGTGCTTATGCTGTGAGCCCTCATGCGGCTCACTGGGCCAGGTCACCTTCAGGACAGGGCACAAGGTGGTTCCCCACCTTAGCGGAATGGCCAGAGAGGAGGAGGCAGGACAATCACACAGGCCCGAGGCAAGTGGTGACAGGCTCCAAAGGATGCGACCTGTCCATTAGTTTTGTGTCACCTCACTCAGGTACACATGCCCTCCCTGGGGCTGCTCCTGAATAGTTAGTAACCTTTGATGCTCACAGTGAATCCCCCTCTGCTTTCTCCAACCCAAATGGGGACAGAATGGACCCCTCAGGATGGGCATTGGCACCAGGCCCCTTAGATCATCGCTGGGCCTCTTCACTTGGGATGCTCCGTAGGGAGGAGGGACCCTCTCAGGAGGAAGGTGAATGGCCATGTGCTCAGGGCCAACCTTGCCCAGGCACAGTGGGTGCTGACATCCATGCCCCAGCCTCACTGGCACCCAGAGACACGACCGTGTGTGACAGCAGCGGGTCCCCGGCCCAATAAAACCCTGAATGCCAAACTTGTAAGGGGACAAAGTTGGTGCACTCAGCTTGTTGGACATACAAGCCAGGAACTAACAGGTTCTTGCAGAGAAGCCCAGAGCAGCAGCGAGGCAGTCCAGCCCCACACATCCACCGACACCTTTTCTGGCTCCACCATCTGTTACCAGACCCGGGAAGGACAATGCTTCACATGCTCCCACGTCTGCAGTGGGCTGTCACTCTTGCTACCCAGTGGTTTACCAAGACTGTAGCAAGATTCCCGACCCACCTCACCCCACCAGCTAATGATAGGTGGGGCTCCTGCTGGCAAGCCTGAATGAGCAGTGACTTCCAACTGTCCCAAGGAGCCCAGGTTAATTATAAATCAAGCAGCAGTGGCACAGTGGGGACCAGTCACTTCATACGTCTATGTACCTTCTTCTCCTTGACCGTCAGAATGGGAGCACATGAGGAACAGCCAGCATCACAGAGGAGAGGAGATCGTATCGCAGCTGATCTCAGCAGGCTGCAACCCTGAAGTCCCTAGGTCCTCCAACCCCTGCTCCCGGGTGGGAGGTTTCTCCTCTGCGGCTCAGTCAGCAATGGGGACCGATGAGGGCTGGGGCGGTGAGTCATTTCTTCCCCCCCTCCCTCCAGCAGCACAGGCTGAGAGAGGGGGAGGGTCACTTACCAGTTCTTAGGCTACAAAAGGAAGGAGCAAGATCCCTTTTGTATGGGACTCTCAGAGGACACTCAGCCTCAGCCACCAAGCACCCAGGTGATGGGCAGGAGCGTGGCCGGGCCAAACCACACCCATTCCCTGGATCACAGGAGCCCACCCCATCGGGCTGTTGGAATCTCAGTTTCTTCATTATCAAAACGCAGAACATGGGGGACGAGGAGACAAGGTGGACCGTGATGAGAGTCCCCGGTAAACGTGTTACTGCACCTCCAGCGTCAGGGACAGCCTGCCTCTGGTCAGGGTCCTCTCTCTGGTCCCCAGGCCGGTGGCAGGGGAGGCTCTGACAAATCAGTTCCTCGACTAGTTTCCTCTATAAGCCTTGTGCTTGTTTTACTTCCCAATCCGTATTGGTTTTTCTTCTTTGCCTTCCTTGTAAGGCTCCCCTTGATGCCTCCAATATGCCCCTTTCTGCCTGTGCTCTGCTCTGAGGGATGAACCTGTAACCATCTGGTGACTCCCCCCACCCCCAGTCGAGTTTCCTCATTTAAAAACTGACCGGTTGGCCTCACCGTGAAGGCCCCTTCCAGCACGAATAGTCTAGAATTTCAGCCACTCCCTCGACTTTCGACCTTGGCTAGCATGCATTTTGTCTCAGAGCTGCCCCTGAAATCAAATACGTCTAGGCAGATGGTTTGCTGCTCCTGCCTTTCCACTCCCTGGCTCTTCCCACAGCTGCCCACGGCAAGCTTTCCAATCTGTTAGGACAGTGGGGATCTTTAAATTAAAAAAATAATCTGTACACTCTTATTCCATAGATTGCCAAAGAGAATCAAGAGGTTCTGCTTTAGTACAAAAAACTAACGCGTGTGTTCAGGCAGGGGGAAGGAAGTGACCTTCTCTGGCTTCTCCGGGGGCTGTGCGAGTCCATAGCTCTGACCAGACCCACGACCCACAACCACTGAGGCAAGGAGTACCAGCTGTTAGGAGGGGGCGTGGCTTCGAGGATCAGCATGCGGGCTGGTTCGCTTTTCTTGTGTCTCAGATGCTATCTATGTGCTTGTCACCCGACAACCCCTGCTAAAACACGTACTAATCAGAGGGACGCTCCCCACGCACCCACTTCCCCAGCGGCTGTCAAGGACTGCACTTACAGGGACCTCACCGGGAGAAGTGCTCATCTTCATAAAGTATGCACTTTACCCGAATAACGGGGCATTACGTAGGCATATTGTAGTCGTAAAAATAAATACCGCCGAGTTTTGTCACAGGCATACCACCTTCGGACCGGAGGCATCCTTCTGAACTTATGGGTCCTTGAGGCTGTTCTCCAGATGTGGAACCACAGCTGGCGAGAAACCCATAATTCACTGTGATAGCCCCCAGTCACCTCAGGACCATGTGACACCTCACCTGTTAATTTCTTTGGGCTACTCTGAAACAGATGCCGACATGTGGCCCTTCTCAATGAAAATGATTTTCCACGGGTCCAGCAGGAGCTGCCTGCTATGGGAGCAGCGCTGCCCGAGGACCCACTCTGACTCTGTCATCTTCCTGACTCTCACATGGAGAATCTCCTCAGCACAGCAGCTAGAGTCTTACTGTTTGCAGCAGCTCTTACTGTTTGTAGCACACTCTGATTTGTAACAACCCCCCCGCCCCCTGCAAAAAAAGGAGGGAACCCTGGACACCTAAAATAGTTTCAGAATTCACAGGCAAACCACTGGTTCAGAAGATTGTGCCTAAAAACATCTGAAAAACTCTGGCCAACCACCCATGTTCTTAGGACTCAGCTCCAACGGCACATGACACAAATTCAAACACAGGCAGACCTCGAGGGACCGCGGGTCCCAGACCGCCGCAATAAAGAGAGTTGATGCCTTTCTGCTGGCGGAGGGTCTGGTCTTCAATTTGTAAAAGAAACACAAGAAAGCAAAGCACAGTAAAATGAGGTACGTCTGCACATCCCGGTTTTATGCTGGCATGAGATCACCCCAAAGTCTGGCTTACAATTAGGGTATAAAAGGGGTGAGAATGGAAAATACTTTTCAGGGAAGTCTACCTGTATTTTTTTAAATGATTTTGCATGCTAATTGGGCCAGAGAGCTCCAAATCCTGGATCCTAAGTTTTCTTCCCAGTTTCCAATCCTGCACACAAAGCCAGTAGCCGACGACGGAGAACACCTCCGCAGCTTTAGTGCATGTGCTTCAGGGGCGAGAGAGTGTTTCTAATGGGAAGCTACACATCACGTAGGGTGCACTGGGTGGGATCTTAAAGGAACCTAGGGGAAGGCTAGTGCCACTATATTTAGAGAGAAGAGAAGGCAGGATTTCAATGGCCAGGAAAAACAGCTTAATCCCTATGCAGATATGCAGGCCAAAGTTCAAGCCTAGTGGGGCTGTGAGGTTTTTCTTATTATAGAGTCCTTTTCTTGCTGGTTTTTAATAGGCACTGTCATTGTTCTCTGCAGACAAAATGAGAGCTGAGCTTAAGGAGGAAGTGGTCAGTCCAGTTTTGAGCTGTATGAATGAACACGGTTGGGCTCCTTGGGTGCCCGGCTCTGCCTTCTGCAGCAGCTGGGCCAGCGCAAGTGTGGAGGCCATGGGCAGAGTCCCAGCGAAGAGTCCCCAAGTGCCAAATGTTAGCTTTTGTGGCTGACCATCCTCCAGCTTCCAGTAAGGTAGAGCAAATGGAATTTTCTTTTGGTCAAAAAACTTAGGGTCTTTTTAAAAATGAGGATAATAGATTGCATAGCTGGAAATGGCTGTATAGATGTATCCATTCACTCTGTCAGTATTTCCTGAGCATCTACTAAATTACTAACTAAATGAAAGGCACAGGGAACAGAACAGATGGCAAAAACCTCGCCCATGCCCTGCGGCTCCTTCAATACCCTCCTGTTAAAGGTGAGAAAACTACAGCCATCTGCATAGGCACCTTGCCAAATTCACACAGGATGCAGCCGTCTTGCAGGGTTCTGCAACCCCTTTCCCCACCCCCGGAAGATGGGAAGGGTTGGGGCAAGCGAACATTCTAGCCTCACGTGTAACTTTTTCCTCCAAAGGAAAATTGTGCAACCTCCTGTTTGGTCCCAGAGTCTTAACAGTCTCAACCCTGAACGTTAAAAAAAAAAGCAACAAAACATTCCTTCAAAAGGAATTCTTGCTTTTTCAAGAAGGTAAACGTGGTTTGAAAATGGAAGCATGTTATTAGCATTTTACAACTGGATGGAAAATGTGGCCGTTTGTGAGGAGTCTCTCCGGACCACTTAATCATCCCAAGAAACAATAATCTAGACATGAATGCGATTTATATGCAAAAGAGGCACACTGTCGCAGTTTGGAAAAAAGGCTCATGGAAAACATCTCATGCCCACAGCGCAAGTGTGCTTCAGGAATCCCGATCTGTCAATTCCCTGTTATAACACGACCATGGAGGGATTTCTTCCAAATTGACAGCAAAATTAAAAGTTGGCTCAGAGTACTTTTACACGCTGTTGACGGGAGAGTAAACTGACATTTTTAGAGGATAATTTGGTAACAGCTACTTAAAATGCATATATATTTTGACACATCAATTCCTACTTCTAAGAATTCATCTTACAGATATGTCCACAAAATTATTTCACGGTATGTCACAGGATCTTACTGTAGCCTTGTAATAAAAATAGCCCAAACACGCATCGATAAGAAGGGTTTAACCAACTCATACAATGAAACACTATGCGGCATTATTAAAAAATGGGGTAGATCTAGAGGTTGTGATTTAAAAGACTTCAAAATATATTAAGAAAAACAAATGCATAGAAACAAAGTTTATAGCATTTAAAATATGGATAAAAATTTCTGAGAGGATACAGAAAAAAATGCCCGAAGTGGTGGTGGGAGCCGTGACGGGGTTGTGTGGAGATGGCCTTTCCATTTCATACCTTTCTCCGCTGTTTGAATGTTTACTAGACATGTATTGCCTTTATGAAGCATTATATACATTTAAAATTCAGTTTGAATAGAAGTCATTTTAACAAAAATGAAGCTTCACTTCAGTGACAGTGCAAGGGCTCAGGCCACAGACAGTCTAAAAAAGTGAGTATTTTTTCCTTGGGATCCTTTCTTTCTTCTCAGTAATAGGTCTCCCAGAACGGAAGCTGTGATTCAATATACTGTATTAGGACCAAATCCATCAGTTTAGGATCAAGCGCTTTAACAAGCCTGTTTAATAGTCAGAGAACACACTACTTTTAGCTAGGGAGTTTTAGATGCCTTTTTCAAGAACCTCTCGAAAAAAATACTATTTCTTCTTACAGAGTCTCAGGTGACAGCCTGAGAGGGAAGCAAAGGCTTCGTGAAGGTCAGGCTGTCACTTATTCTGACTGATGTCTGGTCTTCGTGGACTCACTGCCTTCTCTCCCCTTGACAGGTCCTCACACCCTTTCCGCCACCTTCCCGGCTAGGCTCTCCCCGTAGCACCTACGGCCATGTGACACACAGGCTACTTCAACTCCTTTGTCTTCCTCACTGTCCACCTCTCCCCACTAGAATGGAGTTCCATGGAAGAAGGGACTGGACATTTCTTTTTGGCATTGCTGTATCTTCAACAGCTGAAATTGTACCCAGCACAGAGTTTACATTCAACAAATATCTATCAAATCAATGACTGAATTAATGTATATATTTTAAAAACTGACCTGGCGTCATTATTGAGAAAAACAAGCTGACTGTTATCAAGATACATAATCAACTTTCTGTATCTCTGGTTTGCTGGCTATGAAAAATAAGAACACCGACGTTGCCCGGGTACATATCATCACGTGGTTTATACCTGTCCTCTCTGTATAGCTGGACCTTTTGCCCAGTGTTTGTGCCGAGAGTTTCAGCTCAGGGAAGAACTCTCACCTCCTGCACTGTGGGAACCTGGCATCCATAGATGCTGCTTCAGTGGCTGAACTGAATTTTGTTACCCTAAACCAAAAAGGAAAATCATCTCAACGGGACGCGAGGCTGGCATATTTAAAAGGAACCGTTTAAAGCACAAAAGTCTCCTGATGACCATTTCATTCAGCTGATCACTCTCCTTCACACCCACCCCTCCATTCACTACGGATCAGCTTCCCCTTGGCAGCATTCGTGGGTCTGCCCCAACACATGCACTTTGTTTCTCCCCCCCGAGGCCGAGACAACTGCTGAGACGGGTTTTTCCTGCCACTGGGCTGACTCACTGTTCGCTTGAACTGCCCGCATGGACAAATGGGCCAACAGATGTGCTTTGAGGAGCATGAAATGCGGTACAAGCATCAAGACATAAAAGTAATATTGACACAAAAATGATCTTTTGTAAACATAAAATTTAGACAAACTTGTTTTTCAAATGTGACAGTTATAGATTATCATTGTTTGTTTTTCTTATAAAATTTAAAGTGTTTTTTTTTTTTTTTTTTCCAGCCATGAAACCTGAACAGGAGAAATTGAACTTTAATCATGAATCCTGATGAGCTTCCAAGAAGCTGACACAAACTACTATTATGATATGCCCTGGAATGACTTTGTCCCTGCCTCACTCTGGCCAGCCTACACTGTGGATGCAAAATTTCAATGCGTTGTTTGTGCTAGTGAATTCCACCCGGCAAAATAAATACGTAGCCTAAAGGTGTGTTACGTTGATATATATTAGAAGTAGACACTACATTCTGGTTTCAGGGAACTTCGGTTTGAACTGATTCTCCCTCTCCTGTTCTGAGCCACTCCCTCAGCTTCAGCACTAGATGACAAACAGTAGCAGAAGTCACAAAGGATGATGTATTGGCTACATGGTAAAAGTGAGTAAAGACTCATGAGACTGGAAGATAGTTATTCGATAACAGATCTTGAGCAAGCAGCCGTGGTTGATGATGAGAAGTTTAAATGAAGGGTTTTTGATGTTTCATGACCAGTGGTTCTAGATATTCTCTGGACTAATGTTTCAGAGATGTGTGTGTGTGTGTGTGTGTGTGTGTGTGTGAGAGAGAGAGAGAGAGAGAGAGAGAGAGAGAGAGAGAGAGAGAGAGAAAGAGAGAGAGAGGCAAAGACAGAAGGAGTGAGCCCCTTTTTGGTCTTTTGCGATTTCAAAGCGCAGTTCTGGGTACAGAGCCATACATAGGAACAGCAGTTAGAAATGGTTTGCTCTAAGCATCCAGAGTCTGAAACAAGATGGATACCTTCCTGTGGATCTGGGGATCCAAATTTGGAAGTGCATTGCCATTGAAAAACTGGATCATGATAAAGGAATAACCATAGAAGTGTGATCATTTTAATTTAAAAACTATCTAGGTTAGGTGTGATCATTATACTCATCAACTAACTCCCAAAGGCTCCCTTTTTCCTACCTCCACAAACTGGTTTCTAGAGCCTTACACAATCCAGCCTCCTGTCCCAAGGTGGCAGGCTGGTCTTACCCTCTTCCAAGGCACTAACCCTGAGCCTTGGTTCCTCGTTAGTGTCTCTCAGCCTGCAAAGCCCATTCCTCCTCAATTCTGACCACACTTCAGACTTGGGCTGAGGTCCCATCTTCTCAGAAAGCCTTCCCTGGACCCTCTAGCAGCTCTCATTGATTTCTCCTTCTTCCAGAAAGCTTTATAAGCACCCATGTCCTGGGCAGTCCAATTTCCTAGCTTATTCCACCCACCCGTGTGTCACGTGTTTTAGCCTTATCTTCCTAGATAGACTTAAGAGCTCTGAGAGCAAACATCAGGATTTGCTGGTTGTGAGGAGTAAAGCCCTGAGGCAATTAAGCCCAGTTCTCCTCAACACCTGCTGGCTGGTGGCCGGTGGAGGGTGCCACCACAGCCTGCTCCCTCACAACTGGTCCCAATCCCAGGACAGCGAGTCAGGGCTGACCAGCACAGGGACTCGTGGTTCCCGGCCCAGCCCTCTGCAGCGTAATCTGCCTTGCGGAATGTTTGCACAATGGGATGGGAAGAGGAAAAAGATAGAAGCCCAGGAAAGTCTGCAGAAAATGAAAACCCTATTTGGTCACATCCCACCCGAATCAAGGCTAAGACATTTCCTGTTTTTAAGTGAGAGCTATCTGAATTTTCCCATCAGAACACACCACAGGCTGACTTATTACATATGTTTCTGTCTTAGCGGTGCTCATCTTTCAGATAGAAAACTGTCGGTGACAGTGAATTTCCCATGGAAAATCGCCTACTGAGAAGAAATACTTCCACAGGAGTGAGAGAGGAAGTCGTGCTAGCACACGTCGAAACCTAACGTGCTATGGCCAAGTCCCAGAGCAGTGCAGGAGAGGGCACACACCCACAAATGCTGAAAGGGTGAACACAGAAAAACAAGGGCTCCTTTTCAGAAATACACCCAGTCAGGACATACCCACACATTACGCCTTGGAGCTTTATCCGGAAGGTGGAATGGTTGGGAGCCTAATGAAGCTCACGTGCTTTTACGTCAACAAACATTTATGTAAACACCCACTGTGTCTGAGTACGTGCATGTGTACACACGTGTGTGTACATATGTGCACATGAGAGAGCATGAGATGGGGGACAGGGTTAGTGGAGGAAGAAAGAGAGAGAAACACAGAGGTTGGCCAGAGAGGGAAGACTTGTGGTTAGCATGTATCCAGCCCGCTGAAAACTCATCCTGAGGGCAGAAGTGGAGAGGAGACCGATGGATAGAGGGCTCACTACCCGAGGAATCGGGGGTCTTTCAGCATGCTTTCATTTTCTGCCTCCTCCGCTTTGTTGCCATATGCATGCATTGCGCATGAGTGGAGAACAGACTCTGGGATGAGGCACCTTGCCATATGTCACTAGGGAATTAATGTCAATGACTCCTTGGTAGAGCCTAGTTCATGGGGAAAGCAGGGCCTGGAAAGCAGGGTTAGCTCAGCCCTTCCAAATCCTGGCAGTTAACCCAGGCCTGGCCTTACACACTTAGGAGAATCCCAACCTCCCTGTCAAGGTCGAGTGTGTTACCTCCATCGCTGCAGGTCCTGGAGTCCGAGGCCAGGCTGTCCGTGGAGCCCGTAGTGAAGCTAACGTGGGCGCTGCGGAAGGATGGGCTGAGGCTCTCTGCGGAGCCCTGGCTCACTTTTTCCAAATCAGAGCTGCTCTTGTTCATTTTTAAAAGGTGCCTGAAAAATTTGGGCAAACAATAAAAGTGATTAATTTGGTTTCTAGTCTAAAACCAGGCCTACTGACCATGACTATGCTCTTGAAACCTGACCAATGCCAGCAAGTTTTGCAAACATGATTTTGGCAAGAGAAAACAAGGGTTCTTATGAAACCTTATGAACATAAATGGTAGGAGATTTCTTGGGTGTGGTTAGGAGAAGTGAGTCTATTAAATTTAGACAAATGACAAAATCATAATTTGAGAGCAACTGTCTTCATATCCTGACATTGTCTGCTAAAACATATGTGTTACCTATTATATCCTAGGTGACATCTCTACAAAGAAACTGAATATTATCAGACAAGCCAATGTATAGAGATAAACAGAGAACAAGTAGCTTTTGCAAGATCACAAAACGAGTCAACTGCAAGTTAAGACTAAAGATGTGGGATTTCCTTTTTGCCTGGTACTCTCTTGACATGTCTTCAAAGAGTCTAAGTGCTTCCTTGAAATTAAGGGAAACTTGATTTAAAATTTAACCAGACTTCTAGTGCAATGCTCTGATAGAACCATGTTAACATAACCCATATTCCAGAACTGTGGAATAAATCTGCCCTTGGGCTGCCTATGAAATCTTTTTATTGCATCTCTAGGACAGCATTACCAAGACATCAGGCACAGGAATACCAAGTTCAAGAACAAAGAACTTCGCGTTGGTGAACACAGTTCCATTACGAGGTAGAGCATTTAGCTTATTGATTTCTCCTTCCCCCTTTCCAAGAACTACATGAATATTCACTCTGACCTGACATTTTCACCACAAAGTGAGACACACCACAGTCAGTCCAGTTCTTTCCCTGTTGGTGGTAACCCAGATTTGTCTGAACTGGTATTTCCTGATGACATTCTTGTTCCCCTGACAGCAGATCTATATCTCTATATCCGCTGCAGGAAATAGACAATACGGTATTGATTTGGCATCAGAGCTGCCTTATTTAATGCACCTGACCTTACAGCAAGCATGTATCGATTGTTCTTTATGCTCAGCATGGCCAGGCCCTGTGCTGGTCTTCACAGTCATTGGAATCCCTTGTTCATTAACAGATACATTTAGAGAAAGTCTGTTTGCTACCATGAAAAGTGCTTTCTAGAAACATCCCTTCCTCTCTCCATCTCCAACCCTTAGAACTGCCATGAAAAGCGTTTTGAAGTTGTTAAATGGAAGTGCGACTGTGATGACAATATTACGATTAATAGTATTTCTTTTCTATATTTCAATGTCACTGTAGGGATCTTGGAAGTATCAAATCCTTAGGAAGGGTGATGGAAAAATGCAATCATAGGAGTTTCATAAAACGTTGTTATCCTCATCAGATCCATCAGTAATGGCTTCTCAGATGAAGCCAAAATCTGAAGCTGTGAATGGCAACCACTCCTCAGTCTGGGAGAGAAACCAGCTCCACAACAACCCAGCTGCTCTGCCTCCTCCTGACTGCTTTCTGCTGTCTCTTGGGTCTTCAAGGCCCAGAAAATTGCCAAGGGAGAAATTCCAGCACCATTGCTGCTTAGCTGGCCCAGCTCCCCATTCCACAAACTTAGAAAAACACTCAACACATACATAGACAAAACTAAAACACACACAAATGTGCACATGAGTATACACACATACACAATTATTTACAGTAACAGCAAAGCACTGAAAGAAAGAAAAGTACTCAGGTGCCAGATGCAAAGAGGGAACTCAGTACAGAGCATGACAAGATAGGCTTCCACACCAAGGGCATGCTTGCCGCAGGTTCTGATAGATACTCTTTATCGGATTAAGGAATGGTTTCTATTGCAAGTTTTCGAAGTCCTTTTTCTATTCTTATGTCATTCATAGTCACTGAATTTGATCAAATGTCTTTCTTCCTACATTTCCACAAAAATCATGTTTTCCTCCTTTGTTCTGTTAATGTGATGAGCTATATTAATAACTTGCACACTTTACATAAACTTCATCTACTACCCATGGCTGGATTCAGATTCACTCATGTTAAACTTAGGACTGTTCCATTTACATTCAAATGTGAGGTTAGCCCAGAATTTTCCTTTCTTGCACCGGTCTTGTCTAGTTTTGGTATAAAGGTTAAATTAGACTCATGAAATGAATTGGGTAACTTTTTCTCCTTTTCAGTGATCTCAGGTAGTGTGTGTAAGATGGGAATTATGTGTTCCTTGGAAGATGAGTAAAATTTGTCTGTGAAACCATCTAGATCGGACTGCGGTATAAGTGAGACCAGTGGACATTTGTTTCTGGTATATCTGGGACCATGACTTTGGGGACAGAGATCTCTGTCCACAGGAACCCGCAACGTGATGAGCACAGTGTTGCGGCAGTGACGGGAGGGTGGACATGTCAGTTCACAGCAGTCATACACCAGCTATTAATAAATAATAGGACAGACAGGAATTTTTGATGGGAGAAAAAGCCCCAAGAGTTAAAATCTGTTCGGAGACAACATCAGAGGAAATCTCGACGATGTTTGGGTAATGAAGGATCTCTTAAATGAGATTTCAAAAAATAGAACCAGAGGAAAAGAGATGGTAAATATGATTGCTTTAAAATTTAAAACTTCAGTTGGATAAAATAAAATACCATAAAGAAAGTGAAAAATCTAAACCTTGGAGTAGACAACCCATATATTTGCAATCTCTACAGCTGATAATGTATTGATATCCAGAATATAAAAAGAACACAACTGACTGACAAATGACCCCATTAAAAAAAAGGGGGGGTAATAGACATGAAAAGAAAATTTACAAATAAAAAATATGAAGTCAACTGATACATGAAAAGATGATCGAACTGACTAATAATCAGATTATAAATAAGATTTCATTTCACACCTATGAGAGCAGCCTGGCAATATCAACATCAGATGTTGCTAAGGATGACAGGAAGCGGGACCCTTCTGGCCTTGTCTGAGGGAGCTGAGATTAATATGCACACACACACACTCTGAATAACACTCTGATGAATCCTGTAAAGCTGGATGTGAATATTTCTATAATGAAGTTATTTCATTTTTAGGTGGACATCTTTGAGCATGATATTCAAATAACTAGTAGTAAATGAATGTCCAACTGAATTTTGTGAGTTATGGCAGTTTCTTGACAAGCAATTATTATTTTTAAAAATAGGACAGGCCAGAAAATATAAAAATATATAGTAAGGATTTGCAAAATTTCATTTTGTAAAACTTTCATTTCAAGAGTGTGTGAGATGGATCACAATATTAATGTATTTCTTTTGTGGGTCCTGGTTTAAAATATGTTAAAAATCCTGGCTGTAGAATAGGGGTCCACAAACTTTTCCTTAATAGGCCGGATGGAAATATCCTAGGCTCATGGGCCATATAGTCTCAGTTGTGACTACTGAACCTTTCTGTTGTGGCAGGAAAGCAGCCATAGGCAATGTGTAAGTGACTGGGCATGTTTTCCAATAAAACTTGACTTACCAACACAGATGGCTGGCCTGTGGGTGGTGCATGTAAATAAAATGCAAGTCGTATATATAATTTAACATTTTTTGGTAGCCGAATTCTAGGCGAAGTTATTTTATTAATATGTTTTATTTAATAAAATCTATAAAACTATCATTTTGACATGAAATGAACATAAAGATTATTAATAAGATAGTTTATGTTCTTTCTTTTCATTTTAAGTCTTCAAAATCTCCTGTGTGTTTGACTTCTACAGCCCATGGCAATCTAGACTAGCTACATTTTACACTCGTGGCCACTGCACTGCCCAGGCAGACCTCGAGACACTCAACATGGACCAGGCTGCCCAGAGTTCCTAAGAGCAAAAATGAACTCGCAAGCAGTCCAGTGTCCATCACCATGAAGACACGGATACACTGTGGTATGATCTTCTAATGGAATATTACATAGCATTAAAAAATAAACGCACTTGATTTTTATGTACCGATGTGAAAATCGTCCTTAAAATGAATATTACAAGTAGCTTTCAAAAGACTTAAATACAGCATACAAGTGGTATTAAGTAAATATACCACTTATATACATTTTTAAAACAACATTACATATTTTCTATATACAACATATATGTAATAAAGTGGAAATAATACTCATCAACTTCAAGGTAGTGATAACTCTGGGTAGCAATGGGAAATTAAAATGAAAATCAGATAAGGAGGATCTTCCACTATACTTGTAATGTTTTACTTTAAAAATCTAAAAATATGGCAAAATGTCAATACTTGAAAAATCTTAGGGAGACACAGGAATGTCAGTTCAATCATTTATGAACTTTATTGATGCTTGAAATACTGGATAAACTGAAAATGAACATCTCTAGAAGGAAGGAAAATCACTAGGGCCTGCGTGGACCCAGGGACGGCCACACTGTTCCCCTGCTGGTGGGCCTCTGAAAGGCATGAAGCAAGAGGGATGGCCCAGTGGGACTTCTGTGAGGCCCCACAGCGGGACCGGAAGGCTCGGGGAGGGTGATTCCACCACGGAACAGCCTTGTGGATGAAAAAGGTTATTTTTCAGACCTGACAACCCTTCAGAGACTCTGGGAGGTTAATTCTCTGCATCCAGTCACTATGAGGGAAAAGTCACAGTTCTGGGGCCCTACCAAGTGAATGCAGACAAAATCAGAGTATTCCCGTGGTCATATAATAAATTCTCTGCAGGCTGTTTGTGTTGGGGAGGAGTGGGGAGGGAGCCACAATTTTACGTTGTCCTGGCTTCTGGGGACATTATTATTGTTTCTGTGGTTACTGGAAAAGGCTCAAGTACGTGCCCACCAGGTAACGGAAAGCCAATAGGCATTTGGACTGCTCAGGTATAAATGGGGAGGGAGGGGGTGACCCCCTTCTCTTAATAGCAAAATCTTGGGAGTGAGGACTCCTCTGTGTAGGAGGGGGCAGAAATCCCTCACCCTGAGAACCGTTATCACCTGTACCCTAACAGAACTGCCACTTCAATCAGATAGAGAATGAGCAGGTTTAGAAACGAAAGGGGACGTGTGCCACCACAGTCGTGACTGACCGTCACGTTGTTGTCTTTGTGACTTCAGTCTGTGCGTGCAATAGGTCTCTTAAAAATCCCCAGAAAGGGCTTAAAAGTCCAAAGGTGACTCTGCTGGGTCCTAATAGATTCTTCTGCCAGACCTCAGGCCAAAAGGTAATCCAAACACACACAACAGCATATAACAAAATTATATCTATTTTTTTAAGGGCACTTTTCCCCGTTAATGGCAGTTTGTCTTACATAAAACTGGCGCAAACCATCTATAAGATGCAATCTGATGTCATGTCATTTAAGGAAGTGGTTTCAATGGGCTCAGACCTCACACTCTAGTCTTTCCTCTCTGGGCCGTGACTAAGTCTTACTGGGCGGTGAGAACATAGCCCCACACAGATGTCTTTGCTCCCGCAGGGTGATAAATGACTCGTTCTTGCTCAGACTTCCTTTCCTGCCTCCCCCTGTTGATTAGCCATGGCCACAGGAGAGTAAGGTGACATCCACAGCCAGTGGCGCGGCGTCCTTGGAGACCGAGCCCTGCAGCTGCTGCCCGGTGTTTGCAGAATGGCTTTTCCCCCCATTGTCCTCAGAGAAAGAAGGCTGGCCAGAGTTCTCTCCACACTGCATGGGTAGAGAGCTAGAAAAAATAGTCCAGGCGGAAGAGCCATCTGCCAGACTTCCTCATTTGTAGGAACAAGCCTCTTCTAAAAATACCCCTGAGCTTTCGGAACCTCCAAAATTCTTAATGGACGCCGGGCCCCAGAGCATGGCAGAGACTGCACGTCAAACCTCACATGGCTGGCTGCTGGAACGCACACGCAAGAGTACAGTTTCGAGTGGGACAGCGGCCAGGGTTCATTTTCACTGCCGTCACTTTGGTTTAGTCCACGGACATCTGGTTGAGTATGTTTTACCATCGGAAAATTCAAAGAATGCTGGTGTGCAAGTCTCAGACTAGCCTTCTACACCCAGTGCACACTCACAGCACCAAGTCTTTGGATTGGTCAAGTTCACTGCTAAGTTCAGCGATGACTCAGAGAACTCTGAGGTAGCTCTGACAGCATAAACAGGTTAGAAACTTCTATCTACCGTTTAACAGTTACCAAGGAGCAAACAGAATGGGTTTAGAAGCAGACAGATCAAGTCATGCCTAAATCAAAGAAGGAGACCGTCTTACCATCCTAGACTCCAGTCTGTGGTGCCGTGCTCATCAGTTGGGCCGCCCAGAGCCCTGGGACAGGCTGGGCTGGCAACTGCAGGGTCTGGCAGGGCAGCCCTGAGGATGCGGGGCCAGCTTCAGAGGCGCCCGTGGTGCCTTGTCAGCCTGCTGTGAATCAGCAGCTCAGTTCCTCTCTGACTTTTCTACAAAATGCACTTCCTGCAAAAGCACAGGAAAGCAGGGAGGCTCTGCCTCGGGGACCCGCTGCCTTCAATCTCCGATTGTCTTACTGGGCTCCATCGTTAGGAGCCAAATACCCTCAAAAATACTCTAAACTTCACCCCATTTATTTTCTACTTTTCAGTCACATCCTGAGGTCAAAATCCTTAAAAGACTCAAGCTGAAACACTGGGTTTGCTTGGTGAATAAGAGCACTCGGTTTCAGACGTATGCCTGTACTACCTGCAGTGTGTCCCCCGTCCTGTCTACCCTGAATACCATTTCCAGGTTTTTCGACGAGTGAATATTGACTACCTACTGTGTGCTGAACACACATGTTCAGTGTTGGGATACAGGAGTGGGCAGAGCTGACATCATCCGTTCTTATTTGTCAGGCTCCTCCAAACAAGTAGACAGAGGGTTCCAGCTACACCCTCAGAAGAGATTTGCAGCCCTGCGGGTAGAGCATCTGACTCAAAGTCTTTCTAAAATACGGTTCTCACGATGCTGGCTGACTCAGAGGATCCCTCCCCAGAGCTCCCGCGAGGGTTCTTGACCTCGGCCACCACATTGGGTCAACTCGGGTCCTTCTTGGTGACAAAACACTCGTTCCAAATTTCCTTTGACAATCTCGTTTTCAAATACCCTTCCCTCCACTGTTTATACATTACAGCCTGCGCCTAGATGTGTGGTTTGGGGAAAAAACTGATCACTCTTTGGGTTAATATACTACTATTCCCCCTCGTGAAACACTTCGCTCTAGCTGGGCTCGTCTCTCACTATCCCTGAAGCACCCTGTGCTCTCCTTTCCCCATGCAGACTCACAGGAAACAATTCTCTGTCCCCCTTCACACCACTGCCATCCTCATGGCCGGCCTCAGTAGCACCTACAAATCTCTCCCAAAACGTGTCTTCTGACTCTCCTGTGCCCTCTGGAACTTGCACTGAATGGGGCTGGACGCCCATCCCTGAGCACAGGGTTATAACCCCGGTTAGATTATTCTGTCTCCTGTGAACTAGGCTTGGTGCTACCCCCAAATCACAAACCGAGGAGCTGTGTCACAGTTAGGACGTCCCGGAACACACAGTCATTATTAAATGCTCCTTGATTAAGTGTATCTGCCTCTGTTTCAATAACTCGATGGCATCGGGGAGGACACATGTTTCCTTTAATAAAAAATTTACACCCACCCAGTAAAACCTGCAAAAGGCAGGAACAGCGAGCAAACAACAACCCTCAAGAAAGCTGGATTTGATAGCTGGATCCGTCTCATATGTACAAAACACAACAGCCCCAGCATACCCCGAATTCCCACGAAGCTTGTAGTCTTCTCTGCATTGTGGCTGCTGTTTTCTGGGACACCAGATGGGAAAGGTGGAAAGCTAAGCTGGAAAGGTTTTTACGCTTTTATCTTTGGTGTCCTTAGATGTAAATGCTAAGGGGGTTACTTAGCAAGTGCCTAAGTGTCACCTGAAAGGACTACCGAGTCCAGTCTGCTCTGGGGGCAAGTTTCCCCCACTAACCTATAGGGCAGGAAGTCAGTTTCATTGTTGGTCACATGACTTTATGGGGCTGGCTATTAATTTGCATTTTACAGTTAGTGGTCTAGTGACTGCCAGGCTCTGCAAGCTGAAAAACCCTTTGGTTCACCCTGAAGATAAACACATTTTGCATTCAGTGGAAACCATTTAAAGATAGGACTAAAGCCATACTTATTTTTAAAGATACAAACACACACTCACATCTAGGTTACTAGGTGGTTTTGGTCAAAGGTAAAAATGCTTAAATTGGTCAAATGGAAACACGCAGGCATTTGCCTGCCTATATGCAGATATACTGCGGCATTGAGAGACACCAACGGTTTTAAGAGATGACCTTTCTGGTCTCAGAAATTCCAAGTGCTTTATCTGTGGCCTGAGTCAGCATGGATATATGCTTTCCTAAAGCAGCTCCAGGCGGCCTGGGGCAGGAGAGGGGACAGCAAGTGCCTAGAGTTACCTAGCGTGGTGAGGTTTCAGGCTGAGGACAGAAACAGGCACTGCTGAGGAGCAGGTAAGAGTGCAGGGAACCCAGCAGCTGACCCCATCACCCAGGCCACGTACACTTTCATCTCTAATACAACGGCTTAAGACAGGCTTAAGACCCGTGAGTCCCCAGCTCCTGCCCCGGAAACTTAAGGAGGAAGTTCTTACATCTGTTCACACAAGGGCAGATGGGAAGAAAAGATGAAAGGAAGAGATGCATAACAAATGGAGGTAAAGAGAGAGCAGCTGCGATCACAGAGGGACACCTCTCAACAGCTGCCCAGCCCGAAGGCTAGTGCGATGTGGGAGGACCCTCAAGAGCCTTGGGGAGGAACCACCATGAAAGCACTTGAATAACATCCCAGATGGATTTCAGAGTCATCCCAGAGGCCCATGGATGTGGTGGGTAGGAGTGTGAATGCTGGGGCGTCGCTGCCTGGGTTTGGGTCCTGGCTCCACTGGTCATACCGGCTGTGTGCCTTGGGAAAGGCTCTTAACCTCTCTCTGCTTCAGCTTCCCATCTAAAAAATGGGCATGACAATACTACTTATCTCATGGGGCTGATAGGAAGGTTCACTGAGTTAACATCTGACGAGTGCTACAATAGCACCCCATACACAGAAAGTGTTAAGTTATCTAGAAAGATGAATGTGGATGGTTGGACGGATGGACAGGTGGTCGGGCATGGAACAGAGACACAGAAAGGCAGAGACAGAGAGAGGAGCCTCCGCACAGAGGCCTCCGGTGACCCCATCGTTCTTTTTGCTACTGGGAGAGAAGCGGAAAACAGCAGATGGGCTGGAGGGTCCACTTTCCTAATACCTCTACTTTGATTATGTCTTTAAGGAGACTCAGAGAAGAATGTGATTTAATAACCACACACATTATTCTAAAATAACTAGGAAGAGTTGATTTGTCCATTAACTAGATCTCACTCTGAATCTACCTACATATTTAAGAGCTAGATCATTTTTGGCGTAGCCCCAGGTTCAGCAGCTGACACATTCCATTATGCAAAAATTTAGAAACAGAATAACCTCTTTTATTATACCAGCCTGCCTCCCCCCACAAAAACAGAACCTCCCATGATTCCTTCCTCCTTCGCACCTCTCCCCACCCATTCCGCCAACACCCAGAGGACTCTGCTGATTGACTAAACCCAAATAGTAGCAAGTGGTTATTCACCAGCGTGGGACCCGCTGCCGTTTTCGTTCCCTGACCGATTCCTGTTGGGATCCATCCGCCACGATGGTCGGTGCCTGACCGCAGTCTGTTTGTTTCTGGACTATTGGGTTTGGCAACCGTGCTTTCAGAATTACCTCCCTCTCTCCTTCCCGTAGGATTCAGCAAATGCTTTAGGTCCCCTTTGTTGACCCAGATCTTGAGCCCAAGTATTTGGCTTAAGAAACATGTGTTTACTTATATTAGATTCCGTTTCTACCCTCCTGGATTGGGAGAGTCAGGCTACTTGCAAGGGAACTGCTAGGTTGACCTACTTCTCCACTCCCACTCTGGTCCAGCACCGTCCGTCGTTGCTCAATAAGGATGACTCCCTTCCCACATCCAGGTCAGTTCTTCAGCCCTCTTGTACCTGCCCCTCAACAGCTCCATCTTCCTCTCTTCAGCCTTGCCTGAAACCCCTGGGCGCTGTTAGGTAAGGGCTCTGGCCACCCAAATCCGCCATGGGATGGGGGTTCCCCACCCCACCAATTCTTGGGCACCAGCTGGGTGTCTTACCATTCCGCTCAATTCTGACATTATCTATGTGGAGAGAGCACTAGATCCCAGTCAGTCCCACAAGACTCCCCTCCATTGCAGATACCAAATGGAAGTTCAGGTTGTCCCCTGTGCTTCTGACTGACTGGCTACAGATTGGAGGTTCCAAGGGGCCCCCCTTGAGTCTGATTAATAATGAAAAGCAGCACTCAGAAATCAGGGGGAAAACTTACTTCAAAGGATAGAACTCAGGAACAGCCAGAAGGAAGAAATGCACAGGACAAGAGCACGGGGCTTCTCTGAGTGTCTCTCTCCCCACATTGCCATGTGTTCACTGACCTGGGAACTCTCCAAACCATGTCCTTGCGTGTCTTCATGGAGGCCTCCTCACATAGGCCTGGTTGATTAAATCATGGACCCTGGGCAACTGATTCAACCTCTGGTCCTCCTACCCTCCAGGAGCTTGTGGGATAGACTGAAAGTTCCAACCTTCTCATCGCAATGGTTGCCTTTCCTGGCAACCGGTTCCATTTTTAGGTGGGTTCCCAAAATCACCTCGCTCACCTAATAAAAATCATCTTTATAGCTCTTAGGAAATTCCAAGGGTTTTCGGAGTTGTGTGGCAGAACCGGGGAGGAAGACCAAATATAATTTCTTATTAAAAGTCACAATGTACACGGGGTAACTCCAAACATTTTCCATCCACATTCTTGCACCAGGCAGTCAAGTGTTCCTGGGGGAAAGTGCACAGCCACGCAGCCTGGGGCCACAGTTAATTCGCTCTTCCTGTCTTCAGGGTGCTCTTAGGACTCCCTGGCCATCCTTGCACTTGACCTCCCATTTTCCGAAGCAGCAATTCCAAACAGTCATCACCTTTCTTGGCTCACGGTCTCTCTTCATGTTCGCACTTACTATCGGTGCAGAGACGTGAGACGACCACACGCCTCCGTTAATCACACGCTTTCAAGTTAACTTGCATTATTTTAACTTTTCTCTTCATCCCCATCTCTAAGACTCGACCTTCCCAATTTTCCACTCCCAGGCACTCACAATGTATTTCCTTGGACGCATACCCTTGGATTTACGTTTTAAAAATGTATATAGTGTTAACTTTGTGTTGTTTAAATTTATATTAATTACGTTGTGTTGCAGATCTTGTTCTGTTTCTTTGTCATTTCGCTCGGTACCAGTTTAAGGTCCATCGTGTTTCTGTATATATATCTAGTCCACGTGGCTGCTACTGAATATTTCACTTCATACTCACTACCTTTCACTGTTCTGTGTCCCTAGAGATGAAGACCTGGGTTTACCCCAGTTGGCTGCTATAAACAGCGTTGGAATAATCTGCACTGCATATGTCCCCTTGTTGACTTGTGTGTGCATTTCTCGGAGGCATACACCCCGGAATAAAGATCATGGGGGCCTAAGGTAGTCTTATTCTTAATTACTGAGTAATTCACATTAGCTCTACCTACGCTAAGTCCTTAGTGCTCAGTGGTTGACTGACTGTCAAGAACAAGGAAGTCTCAGACTCTGCGCTGTAAGAAGACTGGATCTCATGACCTTTCTCTGCTTTTACAGGAAACACAGGCAAGCACAGAAAGTCAGATTAGAAGTGGGACCCAGGGGCTGGATTTAGGAGTCACCCACACCGACAATGTCTCTGTTTCAGGTGTGGGAGAGGACATGAATACAGAGAAAGCATTCTGAGAGATTCGGAGAGAGGTCACCAAGTACATATAATAAGTCGGGAATGTTTTTGACTTCGTTTCGTCTAATTCTCCTAGGGACACCTGCTGTGTCCCCAGGTTGAACATTTCCATAAGAATGATGGCCTAACTTGTCACCTGTCAAGGAAACGTAAAAATATTATGTGTACTATATATTGTGAAAGCAGTTGTTTTGTTTTTATTTCTCACATTTAAAAGTATAATATTTAATTTCTATTTTCAAACTATTCCTCCAAAAGATTCTGACATACCTCCTGCACCTACCTCCTCACCTCCCAATCTGGAGTACAGAAAGTCAGTATTACAAGCCAAAGAGAGTGAGGCTTAGTGAACATACATTATTTAACAAGATTTAAGGACTGAAAAAGTAAATGTCAGGCCCATAAAGATAAATAAGTTTTTAAATAATGGATAATAGATTTAATGGTAACCACTATTTACTAAAGTGCTGAGTTCCAAAAATTCACGGACTAGTCATAATTGCTCATTAAAATTCATGAAATATTCATAATTACTCAGTAAGTGGAAACAAGGCATTACAGTCTGAACTCTGAAGTTGTAATCAAAGAGGATGACCGTCCTTTGCCAAACACTTTGCTGAGGGCCCCTGGGCTGGACAGATCACAGGTCCCTTCCCAGGTACGGAACTGTTAGATTAGTATAGGGAACAGTATCGACCACCAATGAGCTTGCATCACAGATGGTAAATTTTAGATTCTAAAGCTGGATTGGCCAACAGCCAGCACCCACGTCTGCTGACCCTCTCCCACAATCTGAAGACGCTGATTGACCCAAGGCCTCCCTGTCTCCTGTGTGGACCTCCAGACTGCCACTCCAAGGGACCGGAATTGGTGTGGAAGGTGCAACCTCACTGGCCTCACGGTTTGAAAAGGGCCAATCACAAAAGCTTCCTTCTCACCTGCACATATTCGTAAGAATTATTTCAGGGGCAAGCCTCTGTGACTGATTTTAAAATTCCCAAAACTCTTCTTACTTTTCTTCCTGGTCTTGCGAGTCATGTTACCTATTAACATGTCAGTTCATCTCAACTGTTCTTGTATTCAATCCAGTGGAGGTCTGTTTTTATTCATTTGGCCGTCCTTATAGGGAGCTTCTGCAGGCTTTCTACAGCTCAGCGCCACCCAGCGCTAACACCACCGGATCGTCTGCCTGGGTTTCAGATGTCAGTTTTCATAGCGTGTGCATTCGTGGGCATGACATGGCTAAGAAACAAGCTACCAGGGAAGTCAGGGATGTCACTTGATAGTGGTGGCTACTAAAATTAACTGGAGAGCAAAATACCTGAGTAAATAGGGAAGAATTTTTTAAAGTAGTCTTTGATCTGGAAGTTCCCCTCCTCCCCCAAAGAAGAACAGTTGTTTATGCAAGTAAGCCTGTGAGAGAGGAACAGGGAATAAGCTGTCTGGGGTATTAGACAGCAGCTAACTGAAGCTGGGGATTTTACAGAGTTGGCGGGAAACAGCACAAGCACCCTTATGCCCAGCTAGGGATCTGCCCAAAAGTCAAAAGAGAAATAACGAGCAATTTCGGTACAGAGGATAAAGACTCCCATCTTAAACTCTGAAAATCACCAGCTGCAGAAAGGGCTGCTGACTACTCTTTGTAGCTGGTCTACCAACCCTGACAGAAGGAAATGCAAACCCTTCCAGGAGCACACTGATGATTCTGAAACAGCACCGAGGTATTTGCAACACACAGCAGATTTCTCACCAGTTGGTGAGTTCCACACCCAAAATGGTAGGCTGACCATTCCAGGAACAAAGTCCCTCTAATCACTTGAGGACACAAGGGGCTTGATCATATGGCCCAGGTGGGTGTTTTCCAACCTGCCTCAGAAAACATGGAAAATCTATTTTCAGAGAAGCAAAACCACACCCTAGAATTCCTTGCAACTCATTGGTGGGGTGGGGGTGGGGTGGTGAAAGTCCTTAGGTGATTACTACCTGAAAGGAACATTCTGTGGCAAGAAAGGGCAGGCTCCACACACCTGCTCAGCTTAAAAAAAACAACAGAGCCAAGTAAAAGAGACCAGTAGCAAAAGTGAAATGCACAACCACTGAGGACTGAATCCATGAAAGGATGCATTGTGCCCACATGGCGCTCACCCACCCTCACGCATTAATAATTATTAGCCTCAGCTTCTTTACCTGCAGGTGACGATGTTCTATTGAGCAAGTCTACCAAGAGAATTATAATGGGGTGTCCAGTGAAAAATCTGTAGCTCACACTGACCTCTTATTTCTAACTCAAGAATCCTTCGGTGAATACCTACTATATCCCAGGCACTGTGCTAAGGTAGCCTAGGAAGGTTAAAAAGAAAAAGAAAAAAGTGAAACATGGTCCCTGTGCAGTATACCAAGGAGTTTACAGAAGGATACAAACATGGCTCCAACCTGATACAATGCAAGACAGGCCGTGTTAACTGCCCAAACAGAGGGGGGAAACTGGGGCAGCCAGGAGACCTGGTTTTAGAAACTAACTTTGATACAAGTAGTTAAAGCTACTGTTCCTATCTTCAACATTTCAAAGCATAGAGTTAGGTGCTTTTGGAGAAATTGAAATAAACGGGAGTATTCTCTGCCTACAATATTTTTTGAGCATCTATTTTGTGCCAAGCACCCAACAGGAGATCATGAAACTACAGATGGCTACGCATGCTCTTTACCAAGAAGCATCTGGCATTATTTTCTTTAATAAATGGTTATCTATATGCCTGCACGAAGCATGATCTTAATCTTGGATCAGGTCAAAAGGCAGGCCTACTCCTGGGCACCAAGCTGAGCTTACCTGTGCATTACTGAATGCAGTTGCTATGATAACCAGTCTCTTCAGAGGGAATCAAAGCAGGGGTGAGACTTTGGTGGCCGTACCACACATCTGCTGAGTTCATTATATCAACTCGACCCTCAGGGGCCTTAAGGGGAAATCACTGGCTTTTTTAGCACCTTGCACAAAGGGTAACAGAACATGGGCGACTCGTAGATATTGATGAATTAAAGAATCTCTAATTCCTGGCTTTAGTCATGGACCATGTGCTTAAAAGTGGAAAGAATATCGTAAATATTTTATGTATACCACTATTCAACTCAGTGATTTTTTAAAAAAATTACAGAATAGAAAGACAGGAATCACTTTTAATCCTCAGTGCTATGGCATCATTAGCTGCCCCATGTTTTTAGGCTCTCTCCACAAGTTCAAGGGAAGAGGCCAAATAGTAATTGGCCCCTGGCATGGAACAGAACATAAACCTGCGTTGTTGATACATGTGCTTTGTTACCTTTGCCACACTCCGGGTGTGGGGCTGCGGGGGAGGACTCTGTCCCTGAAGTGTGCCTAGTGCTCATTCTCTCCTGGACCAACCCATTTCAGTTTTGTCAAAAAGGCAAAACACAGTCAGAGATGGCTCTCTAAGTGCATATGGTGCTTTCTAATACAAAGTGTGATTTCCAAAATGCCACATGGAAAACCCCAGTGTGCACCACGGCGATGGGATTTCCTTGTAAACTGTTGCCATCCCTCCCACCCCCCATAATCCACTGCAATAGCAAGTGCCACTGGAGTGAAAAAGCAGTGCCAGGAGCTTTAATCGCATTGGATATGGGCGCTGGAGGCCAATACCCATCTCACTCCCTCTGCTCCCATCCCCCAGGATCATCCCCCTGTTAACAGAGACCTTGTTAAAGAGAGACCACGAGAGGAAGTGGGTCTGATTGCTCAGGTCAGCACAGTGGCCACGTCCCTGGACAGAAAAGAGCTGCATCTATAACACGGTCACCACCTGTCGCTGAGAAGCAGCATGGGAGGGAGGAAAGAAAATGAAGAGTGACTGAAAGCCCGAGGTTAGACTCTGCCCCTCAGAGTCCCTGCAGAGGAACAACGTGGCCAAGTGGTGGGTGAAAAGTATCATTAAAATGAGTGACAACTGCAAAATAGTCATCCCTCACTTTCTCGATGGAACTTTCCTTCCTTCCCATCAGTCTCACAGGGGCCGAAGACTGTTTGGAAACTGAAACCGTGTAGACTTGTCTTATTTCTCGTTCACCTGTCGTCCTCTGAGTTCGAGCCTACCTTCCTAACTTGGGGTTTCTTTGTGAGATGTTTGTCTGTGCTAATCAGATGATTCTCCCACAACAGACCTTGTCACTCAAAAGCCACAAGCCATTTAAAAACAGGTTTGCATCTGGGAAGAAATAAAGGGCAGAAATCAATTTGATTCTTTTGCATTTTAATTACTTCCCCAGGCACTTCTGCTCTCATTGAATTGTCTTAAGTGTTGACCCTGACATTTAGACTAAGAGGTCCACACTTCTTCCCTGCAGGTTTTAGTTTCCTAAACAGTAGCCCTGGTCACTTCTCACCTTCTGACTCTGCCCTAAACTGGAGCAGGGGTGACCCAGAGATTTGGTGGGATCTGCCCAGCCAAGGAGGTATGGGCTTGTGTCTGCAGTAGGTTGCCTTGGCAACAGCAGGTAAGGAAGGACCCAGGCTCTGCCTCATCTGGCAGGGGGAAGGGCTGGGCACACACTCACACACCGCTAAAGCCAGAGCACTGTCAGCCCATCCAATGAGGCTTGAGAAACTTTGTCCTACATGGCATTACAGCAAGAGGTTCCTCGGGAACCCTAATGGGAGTTTACAGAGGACAATATCTTACACAGACAGATAAGCGACTGCCAAACATTCAAAACAAGACCACAGGAAAGCCAAGTCATTCTCAACAGCCTTTTTTCCCTTCCAAGTCAGAGTCAGTTTTGTGAAACAGGGACCACAGGCAAACTAAGACTCATTCTCTGTTCTTGTTCATAACAGGCCTAGAGAGCAGACAGATCCATGTAAGGGCAGGTACGGTAACACTGCCCTGCATCAAACAGCCTCATTCTCCAGAGTTCTGAGTGAACATAAGACTCAGCACGAGATCTGTTATCTCTGTTCACAGGGGAGGCTGGTCCCTAGAAATGGAGCCCATTTAACAGGTGGCCCAAGTGAAGACATTAAATCAACCTTGTAGGTTGCTGAAAGACCTTCCAACATTTTTCCATCTTGGAAAATTTTCATAAAGAATCCAAACATGCTTGTTAGGGACGAGTACATTAAATAAATGTAAGTAGGGTCAAAAGTTTTTAGGTGAACTTTCTAAATAGTTACTCCAAATCTTTTCGGTAACTTGAAACTTCAGTTTTGCTAGCATAAAGCTAAATGATGAAGATTTATTAAATATCTAGATCATTTCCAATGAAAAGAAAATACTAAAGCATTAATGACTGAACATAGGGTCCCCACTCCCCACTTTTGGCTTCCTTTTACAGAAGAACTAAAGATAGTTGGGTCTGTTAGTGAACATATTTGGTGCCATACTGAGAAATGTGGTGAGAAAGTACATTTCTAGAAATCATAGAAAGCATCTCTAAGTCTACCCATCCACATCATGCTAATGTAAGAGACAGTTCACAATTGTTTACTTCTTAGCTTTCACTAGAAATGAAAGGCTTTTAAGGGTTAAGAATTCTAATCTATGTAATTAAAGCTACTAGAAAACAACTCTGCATACAAGGGAAGCCAGGTGCGTGGTTTTGGGAAACCTAGCCTTCTTGACATCAAACGAGCTAAGTTTTTCTCAGAACTGTGGGACCTGCCATGTGTGCCCACGAAACCTCCAACTGTGACTACGGTGGAGTGGATAACTAAGTACTGCTTCACAGGATACTATGATGCTATTTGACTAAAAGTTTTAAAACCTTTGGCTATTTTTAACCAACTTCCCAAAAATGAAATTTCAAATGACGTCTTTTTGACCTTGAACTCACTTGGGATTTTCTAGACAACTCCTAGAACATTAAAAAAAAATTTTTTTTCTCACCTCATAAAAAGGGAGATGTTAAAATAATCAGGCTTACCTGATATGTTAATATACATGGGAAGTATTGTCGAAGAAGAATACTAAGCTTAATGTTGTATTAGTGGGAGTGTACATTGGAAGTGTTCTAGTAATTGTATCAAGTCCCTAAAGTAGCGTGTTCTGGTATAATGTTATAAAATGTTGCATGTTTCAGGAATGACCCAGTTTCCTGGTCAATTCCATGATAATAAACTCTTGTGGGATCTTTAACAATGGACATTTTCAAGTCACTTGTCATTCACAGTTACTGTTTTAACCTTGATGGTTTACTGATACATTCCTGAAAAGGGTTTCTCCGCAAGGAGACTCAGGGAGGGGACTTTCAACAGGTGCTGATTTCAGATGACTTTGAGATCATGGAGGAGAGCTGGGTGGAAATTTCCAGAACAAATTAAAAAAAAAAAAGATTCAAAAAGAGTAATTAATTACATGGGACTGAATGAACGGAGGAGGACTATCATTTTTACCCAAATGCTGGACTGAAAAAGAGAAGCAGCTGACACTGATGTAGACTGCTTATGCCCAAGAGGTCAGATCAGGACCTCCTACTTCACCTTGACTCTGGCACTGACCGAAGTAAAAGATAACGCCATCACCTGTACCTCCCAGACCACTGCTAAGGTGGGCATCCTCTGGCATTAGGAAAATGTTTACTTCAGGCTAGGAGGAAACCCAGCTGACTCCTGGCTTGAATGGGCAAGTGCAACAATTCCTGAGAATGAATTCATTAACAAGGCCACCCGAGTGGAAGGTTTGTGCCTGACAGGATTTACCCTAGAAAAAAATTGTGAGCCTAAAGCTGCAACCAGAAAGATCCAGCAAAACAACAACAAAGGGATCGACGAAAAGTTTTGAGAACCACTAACTACAGAGTGGTGGCAGAGAGTGGCCGGTGCCTGACATTTTGATCACATCTCTCAGATTGTTAAAAAGAAACAATGGGCCCCAAATGGAGTCACTTTCGCAAAGTCCCACCAAGACGTAATACCTAATCTAACTGCAATTTTAGCCTCTCCCAAGAATAGAATTTCAAACCAATCAGTCTAGAATTTCTTGTCAACCTAGTGAGGAAATCTGCCTGTGAGGACCCCCGACCTCCCCCAAAGGAAGGTGACCTTGCCTGAAATAACATTCTTTTTTAACTTCCTTGTCTTACTCTGTTTCTGCCTAGAAAAGCCTTTCATTTTACAGTTTCTTAGAGCACCTTTGTATTTACTAGATGAGATGCTGCCTGATTCATGATTTGCTTAATGGAGCCAATTAGATCTTTAACTTGACTTGGTTGAATTTTCATTCCTTAACACATTGCTATGGTGATTGGGGCTTCTTCAAGCCCTACTACACTTAAACAGGGAAATTTAAGCTCCTTCTCCAAAGCTCAGGCAGCGTGTCTGGGATTGGGCCAGGCTCATTCCCAGAGCGGGTGAGTGTCCCTGCCGGGGCCAATAGCTTCCGCCTACATGATAACTAACCTCTGCCACTGGGTCCTGTGAGCCTTCAATAAATGGTGTCATTATTGTTATTGTCATCCTGTTTTAGAGAAGAGTAACTTGGAGGCTCAGTCATGGAGAGTGGCTTGTTCGAGATCATTCAGCCTGTAGGTGACAAAGACGCAATATGAACTTGATTGCTAAGGCTAAAACCTGTCCTTCTCACTCACCTACCCAGGCCTGAGGCAGACAGTACTATGCCCACGTTTTACTCTCATGCCCTGCTCAGTGCCTCTGCCTGCTGATGTGCCCTCTGTGTTTAGGAGCACAACTTCTAGGAGCCAGATTGCCAGGTACGGCTGTGCAACCTCAGCAGGTTATTTTAGCTCTACCTCTGTTCGGTCATCTATAAATTGGGGGTGGTAAGTCCTACCTGCAAGGGCTGTTCTGAGGATCAAATGAATTAACATGTCTAACTCCCAGCCCACATTAAGTGCCACATACATGGGAGCTCCTCTTTGCTGCTGATCCCCTCCTTCTTTTAGGGAGTTGAACCTGTGACCAAAGAGAGCCGGCAATCCCCTGGAGAATCTGGAGGATGTCTACCTCGCACGGCAGGTGGCCAATGCAGCACCAGAACAAAGTCATGGTCACGAAAAGAGCCCATGTTACAGCTCCTCACAGTCTCAGAGACCTTGATGTTCAACGTCAAGGGCCACAACCGCTTCTCTCTGTGGTCAAGTCCCTGCTTCTGACCTCAACCTGGAGTCCCATGAGCTGAAACAGAACCACTGGAAATGATGTGATTGGAGAAAGTCTGTGCAGAAAGACAATCTTTTAAAAAACAACAACAAAAAAAACCCAGCAGGTTTCTCCTTTTCTGATAGGAATTAGTTTTGCTCTCATAGAGGGAAATTTTTCTTCCAGACTTTAAATGCCGTGAACAACCGGGTACCTTAAAAAAGGCATTTATTTTTCTTGGGCCTGGGAAAGGTTCTATGAACTGGGAGGGGATAGCAGCGAAGCAGTGGAGAAAGCTGTGAGTTTCAGCATGCTAAAACGGAGCTGCATTTTTTTCCTTTAGAAACCCACATCTGAGGGTTCCTAACCAGGTGCAGGGCCTCCTCCTATTCTGCTTTTAGCCCCGAGGCCTCCTGGCCATTGCAGCTGCAGTTCCTGCAGTGCACACTTGGCCTTGCCCCTTCGCCTCCCCAAATCCTGAAGCACAGCCTCCTTCTTTCATGTGTTTAAAAGTAAATGGAGAGTTTCAGAGTTTCCTTGAAAAGGCCTACTGAAGATGTTTCAGAGACAGGGAGAAAATGAGCGTCGGAGTATGAAATCACGGGCACTGGGAAAAAGCGACAGCTAGGCAGGACTTCTTGGAAAAACTCATTCCAAATAGCCAATCCTAAGCGGGACACGTGCTTGTAGCTTTGTTTCCCGGCCACAGAGAAGAGCAGCAGCTCTCAGAAGTTTACCTAAAGGCAGGAGGGAAGGGCCCGAAGCCTGGGCTGCAGGCCTTTGGTGCAGGCGGGAAAGGTTCCCGGAAGAGCCCTGTGCCTGCCAGGTGAGCCCCGAGTCACACAGACACCTGTACTCACCTTGACTTTGGAGGTGGTGGAGGCGGTGAGAAGGCCTCCACCCCATTTCTGTCCTTGGGGAACTCAAAGGCGAAAGACGCCGATTTGCTCATCCCAGCCCCGGCTTTGTCGTTCTGCCTGGGGGAGCTGTCTGGAGGGCAGAGGCGGTGCCAGGTGGAGGAGTTCGAGGGGTCTGTGGTGCCATTTTCCGTCTCTCTTCCCCAGCTCTGGCTCAGCAAGTCTTGCTCCACCTCCTCCTCTTCCTCGATCCGGCACTGACGACTCCAGGCCCCGGTCTGGTACCGGGGCCGCCTCTGGTCCAAGGCCAAGGAGGTGCTGGTGGCTGGTGTGGAACACTTGACAGAGTCACGGTTGGCGACACCGTTGGCCCGGCAGGAAGAAGCGGAGTCGGTGGGGCACCTGGATGAGGGCTGAGGCCTAGTGCCACCACCTGAACTCCCTTCACTGTGGTCTGCCAGTGGGGAGGCTGACGGTGACACGGGGGACCCTCCGGGGCTGCTCCTGGACAGCTTGGGGGGAATGGCGGGCCTCCCCTTGGAGCTGTTCTCACTCGCATCAAGGTGGCGGCCCTCCGTGGGGCTCCTCCTCTGCCCCGCTGAAGTCTCCTCATCCCCTGTCTCAGAGTCCCGGCTCACAGGCTGGCGTGGCCACTGCACTCCGACTGCGGAGTCAGGGCTGCTCAGGTAGATGGTCCGGTGGTCCTCTTTCGGGTGGGCCGCCATGACTGTGATGGTGGCTGCCAACTGGGGGGCCATATCCAAGCCTTCCCTGTCCCGGCCCCAGCCAGATGCTGTTTTCTGAGCCCAGGTGTTAGCCGTCCGTACCTGGCCGTGGCCATGGCCTGCTGCTGCCTGTGGTGCCTTGGCCTGTGGCCTGGAAGGCACTGGAACCGCCTTCTTCCTCTTGGTGCTCTCAGCATAGATGGGCTCAGGCTGCACAGCTTCCTTGGAGTGGGCTGGTGGCTGGGGCTCCCCGGTCAGCCCAAGGCACCTGCTGGAGGACACCACGTGGCAGCCAGAGTCCTGCTGCTTCCCCTGCACAGGTTCCTTCACGAGAGAGCAGTAATCGCTCTCGAGAGGCGGGGTGAAGGGGCTGCTGGTGCCACTGCTAGTGCTCCCGCAGGAGAGGCCGTCACAGGAACTGGCCGCTTCCGAGGGAGGGGACAGCTGCTTGGGACCCAGATGGGCCGGGTTCTCTGTGGGGCCCTGGCTACAGCATTCCCTTGAGGAGCTCAAAACCCGCTTCATGTCCTCAGCTGGCCCCGCACATGTTCCCTGCTCCCAGCATGTTGGAGAACAGTCCTTGCCACCAGATCTGCACGGGGGTCCCTCAGCCTGTGAGGTGTCCTGGGCTGCAGGGACCAGGGAGCAACAGTCCAGGATGGAGCAATATTCTCCCCCTTCACTGTCCCCAGAGGGGGAGCACCTCTGATCGCTGTCATCCTCCGAGGGCAGGGACTCCCGCAGGGGCTGTGGCGAAGGCTGGAGCCCAGGGCCCTTGTGACAGCCAGATGTCATCCCGCCAAAAGCAGCCTGTTTCTGGTGGAAGCTCTCCTGAGTGGAAGTCAGCTCTTGGTAGGGAAATGTGGGCTTTTCTTCTCGTCCAGCCTTCTCTTCGGGGAAACTCAGCGAGTGGAAGGCGGTGTTCCGTTCCCCCCGGGGCTCTGGGCTGTGCAGGCCGACCGTGGCATGCGCAGGCGGGCCTCGAGGGTGGCCACCTGCGGGGGCAGAGGGCCCGGTGGGCTTCTGAATGCCAAGGAAGCTAGCCAGGTAAAGCATCGACTTGTCTTCCTGCTTCGGGAAGGGGAGCTTGCCGGAGGGCCGTCTCCAGAGGACCTACACAGCCCCAGGGTGAAAAGACTTACATTAGACCTTGTCAGAGAAAGAGAAAAAGCAAGAAGGAAGTGCTGTGACTTTGCAAACTGTCTCCCGGGCCGCAGCACTCAAGCGGGGCAGCAGCATGCCCCGGACCTCCCCATGTCCCTCTTGTCACTGCCGGGGCCCACGGAGCCTCTGGTCAGCCCAGACATGGAGCTGCCCTGCCCACCGGGGCCTGTTATTCTTTTGGCTTAGGTCTGTGAAGGAGGGGAAAAATCACTCTAGCAAAGAACATTTTGCCTTCTCCCTCAAAACTGTTGGATGAAGTAAGTTCTCCTATGGGCTTTGAATATTGATTTGGGGGTTTTGTTTAATTTTTGTTTTGTATTTGTTAGTCTTTTGATAACCGTGTCATGGCACATTCCTGAAGAAAGCAGTTGTGAGGCTTTTTAAAACACCTTGGGTGAGGGTGAGGGTGGGGGCATGGGTGGGAGGGTGAGGAGTGGTTTCTGAGCTGGCCTGTGCCAAAGCGCTGCTCTTTCTCCCAGTGACAGGCAGGGACCACCGTCTGGGCCTGCATAAGTGGCTGGAGTAGCTGAGCTACGAGACAGAGAGGTGAACTGGTCATTCTCATCCCTGAAGTCACTGTTTCCTCCTGCTTTCCTCCTAATGTTCCCGACACCACTTCTAGCAAAGTCAGCCCTGCATCTGGCTCCTTTCCAAGATGATTCTGAACAGAAAAAGTCCTGGCTCATGCCTGTGAAGGTTGACCCAGTGAGGATGTAACCAACGTACCCAAAATGGAGCGGCCCTGAGGGGAGACAGAGCTCAGAGCAACCACAGGAGATGCCTCTCTTCAATGACACCTCCCCGACTTAGCACTGACCTCCGATTCCCCATACCCTCACCCCGCCTTCCTGAGTCACCCACTGTGATGGTTGGAAAACTAAAACAGGCAAAGAGGTCACAGAGGTCACCAGCAGTTCTTAGAATGTGTCCCAGCCCTGGCTGGTGTGGCTCAGTGGACTGAGTGCTGACCTGCAAACCTTAAGGTCACTGGTTCAATTCCTGGTCATGGCACATGCCCAGCTTACAAGCCAGGTCCCCAGTTGGGGGCGTGCGAGAGGCAACCTATAGATGACGTTTCTCTCACATGTCAATGTTTCTCTCCCTCTCTTTCTGCCTCCCTTTCCCTTTCTCTAAAAAGTAAGTAAATCTTTTTTAAAAAATTAAAAAAAAAAAAAATGTCCCGATGTCCAACTCTGTAAATATGGAGGCAGCAGGCTCTCCATACCCTCTAAATACACCTTTGCAAGCGTTACCTGTGGGATGAGCTGAATGGCCTACTCTCTAGGGAAGTAACTGTTTTTAGTGATCCTAAGTCAAAGCTGGGAAGATCCGAGCTTCGTGACAGAGAATATGAACACGAGCTAGGTTATTAAGGAATGACTTCCAATATCTTTAAGTGTTACAATGGTATTGTGGTTATACTTTTTAAAAGGCTTAATTTTTTTAAAAGATGTACAAAAATGAGGTGATGACTGACTTTCCTTTAAAATTGTGGGAAAGGGAGGGTGGGGCGAGGGGTAGAGATGAAACAAGACTGGTCACAAGTTGGTGGGCGCTGACACAGGCCACATCACGGTGGGTGCGTGGAATTTGCCATGCCATACTGCTGCTGGTGCACCCACTTTAAATTGTTGATTTAAAAATCACAAGAAGCTTCATTTTGTGTGCCCTGATATTTATCCGAATAAATAATGAATACAGTCTCCAGATGAACTTCAAGGGAGGGAATTAATGGTTCTTAGCCTAAAGGAGCAGACAGCCAAGAGGGCAGCTGTTAGGAAGAGCGGTCTCGGGGCAAGCTGACGGGCAGCCGTCCTGTGGGAGTCTTGCTGCTGACTGCCATCCCGTCACCAACTTCAGCAATAGGGAGAACCCCTCACCTGTGGGACGTCTCCATTCACGTTTGCCTCTGTCCACATGTCAGAGGCATCAGAGCTCAGCATGGTGGGCTTCACGGCGATGGTGGGCTTGGAGTAGGGTGAGCTGTTCACACCCTCATCTTCCAGGCGGCAATCCTCAGGCCTGGGGGGCAGGCGGGGAGGAGGGGGCAGGCTACCAGCTCTGGGCTGGGGACGGCCGGGTGTCAGCTGGTGGTCGCTCCGCAGGCAAAAGCAGTTCTTACAGGACCCAGGCTTCCAGATGTGTTCCACAAAGTCACTGCACGCGGACATTTTCGGGCTCTCAGGGTTCAGTCGGATGGTCTGGTGTATCTTGGGTGGACAGTGCACTGGTTCATCCTGCACCCGGCTCTCTGGCGTGGTCTTGTGGGAGGCAGACGTGGGTCACAGAGCAGCTCCCTGGAAAGGAAGAACACTGGCCTGATCAGAGATCTCCCTGCCAGAGGACAAGTGCATTAGTGCTTAGGGTCTGATTGCCTGGGAAGAAGAGGGGGAGGAAGGAGGAAAGCAGGAGACTAGTATTCCATTTATGCCCAGGTCCCTCACCCATTTCTCATAAGGCTCTTAGTCCCTCTCTGGTGATGTGGCCTGATCGGAAGCTGAAAAACTAAACACAGCTCTAGGACGTGAATAGACGACATAAAAGACATTTCAGCCCCTGAAAATCCCAAGTACCTGGAGGTTTAACCCTTTCGGTATGGGTGCCGGATATATCCGGCGCCCATCTGATGACCTGTGTGGACGAGCGCCGGATATATCCGGCATCCAAGTGGCAATCCGTGCGTGCAAATGACATCTACAGTTGGTAAAATTCTGTTCTGTTTTACCGGCGTATTAGATGAGGATCATATGTGTATATAGTTTTGTATATAATCTTGTATATAATCATATAATCTGTATAATTTTTATAAATTTTACTTATATAATTGATAGAATTTTATATAACCATCTCTTAATATTAAAGTTACAAACAACACTTGGAAAAAAGCATTGTTTTATCAAGCGTAGACCTTATATAAGGTTAGGAAAGTCTTCACACAAAGGAGGACTGACCATGTGCTATGTGCGCGTTTTTGGCGCGGCACCTCGTACAGTGGGAGTGTCGCGGCGGAAAGAGCGCCCGTACCGAAAGGGTTAAGGGCAGTTAAGTGAGAAGAAATCACATAGAAGAGAAGCCTGTTATCTCATCCATGCATTCCCTGCCACTAGGGGTCTGGAGCCTGGGACTGCCCCAGAGAAACAAGAACTAAGAAGTAGTACAGCAAATACAAACAGTGGCTTCTGGAGGATAAGCCACAGTTTTAAACCAAGGACTACGTGAGTGGGGAGGTAAGCCTAGGCCCTAAAATCAGGGCTGTAATCTATACTTGAAACCAGGCAGAGACAGAGGGGGTGAGAGTGGGGCGAGGTGTGGTGCTGGCCTTCCCCCACAGGGGACTCTTGTCAGAAGGTCTGGCATCCTGGGAATTTACCTCCTTCCCCCTGCTTCCTATACATCATTCAACCCGGCGCTCAGTGAGCTCAGCAAAACTGCAGCTGCAGGCCATTGGGAAAACAGACAGAAATGCAAGTGTGCCACAGTGCTGTGGTCTGGGGGTGGCAGGACGGGATACAGGAGAGCGGGCAGAGGATCGCACAGTAATTCTCCCAGTAACCCTGGAGGTAAGGCAGTCAGTGGCCTCTGAGCGTCAAACCGAAAGCAGAGTTTGCATCCCGGCACCTCGTAAATTCCCCATCCGGGAGGAGCTCCAAGGGTTGCAGGTATTAATTAATTAACCTGAATAACACCCTGTCAGGTCCATCTATCCCTTTTATATAGATGAGAAAACAATGGCAGCCACAAAAACTAAGACCCGTCCATCCACACGGAGAGTTTGGTGGACCTGGAAACAGAAGCCAACTTTGCCGGCAGCTCCTCACCTCAGCACCTCATTGGCTAGGCCAGCAATTTTCAGCCGGTGTGCCGCACGCATGTTTAAAACATGCCATACCTGACTATTTAGTAAGGGGCACAGCCAACACAACAATAGCTGTCCGGTGTGAACGAATCAAAATTCTACCTATTTTTTGTCAGACCGGCAAAAAAGATACATTTTTTGGTGTGCCGCAGATTTTTAGTAATTCGTTTATGTGGGCCACAAGATGAAAAAGGATGAGAATCACTGCATTAGGGCTAAAAGCTCACAAGGCCTGTTCATGAGAAAATAGTCCTGAAGGACCTAAAGTGAACAGACTCTCATCCAGTACGGAGGGTTTTGCCCTAGGTTTGCTCTCCACTTTCTTCCCGTGAGAACTTGCTTTGAGGCTCAACTGTCAACAGGGCTAACCAGGTGGAATGAGCCAGGTGTCCCAAAGATCATTCCAGAATCTTTGTGGGAAGTGCTGTCTTTCTGATCTCCCACACTCACAGGCAGGAGTGCTTATTCAGGAAGTGCTGAAGCTACATTTGCCTCCTATGCCTCCAAAGTTAACCTTGAAGTACTGCGTCTTTAAGCTAAATGAACACTCTGAAATAAAAGACAATATTTGTCTTTCAGCAACCGTTGTTAGGATGGCACACATGCCTCCCTTGAAGATGATTGCAGGTTAGGCTCTTCTCCCTACGCCCAAGTCGCAGGTTCATCCCTTGCCAACTTGCCCAGAAGAGGTCACTAAGCTTCAACAAGCAGAGGAGGGTAGCAGGGATTTTTCTTTCTCCTACAGTCTCAGGCCACCGAGGGCCTGGCCTGCGCTCTGCTGCTGCGTTCTAGAGGAGGGAAAGAGGAGACATTTTGGCGTTCAGTACTCCAAGTCTCCATACTCCTGCCTCAAGGTGGGGAGTAGGTCCTTTACTTTCCTGGGAGCTGATGAAGGCTGCCTTCCTGGCCCCAGAAAAGGGAGGCCCCCTTCAAGTGCAGGAAGAGGCTCCGGAGCCATCAGTGGGCTGGAAGAAGAGAGCTTGGAAACCTGTCCTGTGTGGGCTTCCCACATTCCTGCAGCCCCTCATGAGGCTGGGCTGTCTGAGGGGTTGGGCATCCAACTACTTCCTCAGAGCTACCACAGATCCACGAAGAAGCAGTTTGGGGTGCTCACATCTCATTTCCTCAACAGGCACCCGAGAGCAACAGACTTGTCATGGCTGCCTGGTACCAGAGGTTCCCCTCCTTTGTTGACCGTGGCCTGCTGCAGCTCTGGGACTTTCTGGCAGGCTCTGGATTGCCCATATGGGGAGGCTTCTTTTAGAACCCCTCCATTGTGAGCACGCTCTTGGCTCTGAGGCTCTGAAATTCCCTGACAGTGGGCACAACTTTTATCAACACGGCCACTCAGATGCAAAGTTAACGAAGCCCAGGGCTTCTCACCATCATGGGCTTGCGGCATCTTCTTAAAACTGGTTTCTCGGTCACAGCAAACAACTTACCACCATGTCAACCTCGAAAGGATTCTCTTCCAGTTCTATTTGTTTAGAGAGGGCCTGAGAGGATCTCTATTTGTTTTAAGTAAAAGATGATGAAAACCTCAAGTGGCATTCACAAATCGGGAGCAGCGCCTTGCCTACCAGCAAGCTCTCCACAGCCTGGGAATGGCACCTTCCCAGCCCACATTCTTTACCTCTGAGGGGAGGCGGCCCCCAGAATTATGCAAATTCCCCCATTTCTGTAGGAGGCAGCAGTGTGAGACTAGAAAAAGATTTCAGCATTCCTTCTGATTCGAGTCATGATAAAATACCTTTGCCTCTGCAAACTTGTGCACTACCAGACTTGGGGCTACAATGTGCGAGACTGAAGCTGTCAGGCAGATTCCCACGTCCCTTTAAAGAGAATATGAAGAGTGCTGGCCAGATCCAGATCCACAAAATTAAACATTTGGGCTCAGCTTGCATCAAAAGTTATTTATGCCTTACCCCAAAATGACAGGATACCAGAAAACACTCTTCTGCAAAATGTACAGATATTACAATTAAATCAATGCAACGTCAGAAAAAGAACGTACGTATGGAAAGGGTCTGGATTTCAACCACCCATTGGCAAAGACTGAAAGGAGAGTGACAACCTTAAAACACACACACGTACACACCGGCAAACAGACACGCACAGAGGGCAAGTCGTGATTTTCACCCAACTTTTTGTCTCCTTGTTTTTCTTCTCTGATGCTATGTAGTCTAATCTCAGGAGCAGAAGTGTGTTCTTCTGGGTTAGACCCACTACAGTCTGAACCAGTAAGGATACTGAGTTCCACAAGACCCCGCAACAAGAAAACAACTTCAGAATTTCCCAGGGCTTCATGTCCAATTTCAGTTTCAAAGAAGGAAGGGATTGTTAACATCAGTGCAGGCCAGTGATCAATAAGGCCTCTGGAACCTGCCTCTGCACAGGGAGGGACTGCAAAACTCCTGGCCCCTAGACCTTTGGGCTTTGCTATCCCATCGGCTCTGCAAAGCCATGTGCTTGCTGGCTGGGCTTTATCTAAGAGAAATATACACAGTCACACAGCGAGGCTCCATTCCCATGCACAGCCCCTGAAAGTGGGGAGGTTCTATTTTGTGTGTGTGTGTGGGGACGGGGGCGGCTAGGGAAGGGACAGCAGAGGCAAGGGTCATGAACATGTCCACGGCATGCCTTACAGAAGGCTGAGCCATGGCTCAGGCAGGGAAAAGGCATCATCTCAGTATCTCCGGAGACTCGGAAGCTGGCATCTAAGCCGATGCCGCATAAGGGGCAGCTATGACCCTGGGGACCCAAACCATCACCCCCTCTCCACTCCTTTGACAATACTGCTGCGGCGGAAGGGAAGTCTCCGCACTAGCAATCCCCGAACTCTTCAGTTTTGCCCCAAAAGGAGCAGCGAGGCCAGCAAGACCAGCAGAAGAGCTGGTTTTCCCTCCCGGAACTCCTAGGAAAGTTTCCCCTTTTCCTGAGCGCAATTCACGAATGAATCGAAAACACCCCTCCGGCTCCCGTGCCCCCCAGGCTCCGTGCCTCCGCCTCGGGCACAACCCCGGGCGCACGCGGTCCCGACGCTCCACCCGCCCCAAGCGGTCGCCTGTCACCCCAGCGGACGCGACAGGGGATAGCCTGCCCGGTGACCGCTGAGATCCTCTAAAGCTCCGCTCTGCGGCCACGTTCGCGAGACAAAAAAGAGGCCGAATTTGGAGAAAGCGTCGCGGGCTCACCTCGGGGCCGCGCTCTCCCGGCCTCGCCGTCGGTCGCCGAGCCGCCAGCCGTCCGGCCAGGCGCCTGGGAGCATTGTTAGGAGAGTGTGTGCGCGCGGTGCGTGCCCGGCCGCGGGCGGGTGTCGTCTGCCGAGCCCGGCGGCGGGGTGGCAGCTGAGAACGCGGCTCCGCCCCCTCCGCCTCCGGTGACGCCGCGCGCCGGGCTCCCGCCGCACCTCTGCGCTCCGCGCGGCCCGGAATCCCTCCGTCCCGCACGCCTCCAGCTCCCTTCCCGGCGGGCTCCTGCTCATCAGCCCGTTCCTCCAAACTCTCCACGCCCGGCCCCTCCTCCCGCCTCCTCGCGTTCCCCACCGTGAGGCTCCGCCCCAGCCCGAGACTTAGCGTAGTCTGACCCCGAGCCAAGCCCCCATTGGCACCCCTCCCCAGCAGTGGCTCTGCGCGGTTCTGCGGGGTCGAATTTCGGTATTTGCAGCCTTCCACGACGTATGCATAGGTGTCCCTTCATCCAGCGGGCTCTGCGGGGAGGGGAGGGTGGGATTGGGGTGGGGGGGGGCAGGGAAGGTATAGCACCAGCTCTGGATTGGGGAAGCAGAAAACGAGGGGTCGCTGGTGGAATGATGAGGTCAAGACCCGAGACGGAATGCGAAAGCTGCGTGGGCACCGTGATTGTCAATTACTCATGTCCTTGGGGGCAGGGTGGCGCCAGACCGAGGCGGGCTGGGAATTCGGACGGCCGGTTCCAGGTCCTGCCCAGCCTCTGGACTGATTCGAGGCCTCAGGCAACTTGCTTAATCTCTCTTAATTTTACTTTACTGGATGTGGAATGCAAGGGTTGAACTGGAGATTGCTGATCTTCCACGCCCCTGGGACTGCCAAGGTCTTCTGCAGGCCACTATTACACCTGTGTTTACACCGTTACCATCAAGTGACTCTTTCACTGAGATGGGACAAGTTAGAGAGAGTCCTCGGGCTAAAAATCTTTTCACCAAAAGTATGGCCGCATAAGGCCCAGTCAGGCCCCTCCCTTCCTTTTGCTGCCTGAGACAGGCTCACACCTTGACCTGAGTGTGTCTTCAGGCAGCCAGCGCCAAGGAGGCTCAAACCTTGCCCCTTGCCTGGGTTGGGAATGAGGTCAAATGGAACAGGAAGAAGCCCCCAGAAAAACACCTGCTGGCCTCCTCTCCGCTCTGAGCCTCCCCAGGGAGTCAGCGTATTGTAATTCCAATTAGGGTGCTTTGACCATCAGCCAGGTAGGAGGAACCTGTGGGCCCCCGCCCCGCTGAGAAAACGGAGGCTGGTTCCTGCGCGCTCCTTGAGATCTGGCTTGACGTAGCCGGACTTAGAGAGTGACAAGGTAGGTGGACTAGAGAGGAAGAAGGCATGTTTTTGAGGTTTGGCTTCTAAGAAAAAAAAGGAGGAAGGTAGAGGGAAGAGGGAGAATACTTCCTCATGCTCTAATGTATCCAATAGATAAGGAATTTGGGGGAAGGAGTAGAGGGATGGAAGTGGAGCTAACATTCCTTAAGCACCTACCCTGTGCCAAGCAATTCCATAAGGGGGACATCCTCCCCATTTTATAGAAGTAAACTGAGATGCAAAGGGACCACAAACTGCCAAAGCCCATCAGCTGAAAGTGGTAGTGCTGGGATTGGAACCTGGAGCAGTCTGGCCCTACTAATGGGCAACTGCACTCTGCCACACTGTGCCCTCCGCGTACTGGAGACCAGCCCTTTCTTTCCTTCTTTCCAGGGTTAGAGAAAACCATTTGACCAAACTGGCTACGCTCCATCAGCATCCAACAAAAAGGAAGGGTCCAGCCCATTCACTTACCAACACCCAGGAGGCAAGTAGGTACAAAGCCATCTGTGCTGGAGAAATAAATGACGTCAGCAGGAGCTTGCAAGTCAGCTACAGTGCGAGAGGGCAAATGCGGGGGTTTGAGAAATTTCAGGTCCCTACGATTCAGGACAGGTTCGCCCTCTGTGAGGCCGAGGGGGGATGCTCACCTGACAGGACTGATCACGGAGGAAGCCCTCACCTTCCCACTTCATTTCCTTCTCTTTACCTAATCTATCCTTAATATCTGAACAGGCTGAAGAACAAAATTGTAAGAAGAAAATCCTTGCCAGTGAAACAAGATTGGTGGTTCTGTGGTATGGAACAGCAACTGAAGTGTTAATTCAGTAGTTCTGCAAAATAAACTATTCGCAAGTGTTTTTCTGTGCTCACAAAAAATAGATGCATTATACTGTAGTTGCTGACATCTAATGTGCATCGTTTTTTACGCCAGCAATGTGGTCTTAAGGTAGCTTCATCTTGCCTAATGAAAAGAATCAAAAAAATACTTCAAAAGGCTCCCTTAGATCCACATAAAAATGTCCGTTTTCTTATGCAGCGCTCCGCCAGTGACTGTTAAGTATGTTTTCTCCTCAGTAAAGCTACGGTAGGCTCATGCATTTTAATAAACAATTCTTGCTTGAACTTCCAAACTGCGCCCTGCAAGGCAGTGCAATTTGTGTACACACAGCATTCCACTTCTACCTGCTTATCAGTCCATTTTTAGGGCGCTTTGCACTGTAGGGCTTGGGTTCCCTGATACAGGTCAGATCTTGAAGAAGAGTGATCCCCTTCAGGGTTTCAGCCCACGAGCTCTATACTGTACAAGAGAGCAGTTACATTTCAGGAAATAAGGACACAAGCTGGGACAGGCGGGGCTTGAGGGCAGGGAAGGTAAACTAGTTCAGAATTAGAAAGGCAAAAAGGCAGAATAAGTGCACAGCATTAACGTACAATTGTGCGCCGCCTGACAACCCCATTTCAATCGATGGCCAACTGCTCATATGACAATGGCCTCATAAGATTATAATGGAGCTAAGAAGTTCCTAAAGCCTAGTGACCTTGTAGCCATCCTAACATTGTAAGGCAACCCATTTCTCATGTGTTTGTGGTGCCGCCAAAAAGAACAAACCACATTGCCAGTCATGTAAAAGTATAGAGCATGCTATTATGTACATAATACTTGATGACACTGACTTTGTTATTGATTTGTATATTTACTGTACATTCTGTTTATCATGATCTTAGAGTGTGTTCTTTCTGCTTCTAAAACACTTTGCTGTCAAACAGCAAGGTGCGTTATGCCAGCAGCAGCCTCCTACATCTCCTGTGTTTCTTTTCTCCTGATTGCATCATTCTCTCTTGTGCTTGATTTAATCTCGTGTTGTTTAGTACAGTAACCTGCTGTACAGGCTTGTAGCCTGGGAGCAATGGGCTATCCCACAGAGCCTAAGTGTGTAGGCTGTAGCATCTCAGTTTGCGTAAGTGCACTGTGTGGTGTTCGCCCCATGGTGAAATCAGCTAACCACGCATTTCTCAGAATATATCAACATTGCTCAGCAGCGCATGACTACTGAGAAAACACTAGCTCGGGGATTTGAGGGGTCAGACAGTGTGAAGACTGGACGAACGTTGTCCCATGCATGGTATGTCCCCGGTTGGAGAATAGACCTGAAAAAACAGAGGGTCTCTCACCTTAAAGTGAGAAAGGTGGACAATTTCCATCAATAAACATTTATTGAGTGCCTTCTACTAATGAAGCATATGACAAAGTACTACAGGGAGAAAAAGAACATGAATAAGAACATGAATGAGAAAAAGAACAAATGTAAGCACTGTGAGCGGGAGTTCGAAGACAGAAGCACAAACAGTGATTTTGTGAAAAAAGGGGGCTTGGAAGAGAAGGATTTGAACTTGTGGACAATGGGGATTTTACAGACTGAGAGAATGGTATCCACCAAGGGATGGATGTGGGAGAGACAGAGGCTTTTTCAGAGACTTGCTAACCAGTTTGACTGGAGACGAGGCTGGGAATACAGTGTGACACCGGGCAGAAAAGGCTTGATTCTCCAGTGAGCCAACAGAAGAGCACCCACATTCCCGAGAAGCTGAATGATGTTATCCAAGTTGGTTTTTTGTTAGCTCTATCTAGACCTTCTATCTCAGATGGGTTAGGAAGTGGGAGGGAAGATTGGAGACAAGGAAACTGGCTTAGAGTTTCTGTCTCTGGTCCAGATGGGAGGTAAGGGGACTTGATAAGGGAGGTGGCAGGGAGAATGGAAGAATAGATATTGGATGGGTGGTTTTGAAAGACACAAAGAGGAAGATATGAGGACTGATTCATTATGAACAATAAGATATTCATTAATCATTTCTTTATGGAGTGCTTATGCTGTCTCTGGCCTGTATGCTAAATGATTTACATGCCTTCTCATATTGAAACCTCACAGGAATTCCAAGGTAGGTGATGTTACTGAGGCAGAGAAAGGAACCGAAGATGAACTTTAGCCTCAGAGACTGCCTGCATTAATGATGGTATCAGAAGCATAAACAGGGAAGTCAGAGGGTTCACTCTGTGGTTGCCGGAGTCCGAAGTGTGTGCTAGCCATCCAGTGAATGAAGCGATCTTGGTATGTGTGGTGTTTGGAGCCACAGGAAAAACAAAAGAGGTTGGAGGAGTATGGTGAAGCAGGAGCAAAGCTGATTGGAAGAATTGAAAAACTGGGGACACAGGAATCTAGAAGAAGCCATAAAGAAAAGGATTGGACCCTCTCTCCCAGACTTTTTTTAAAAAAGATTTTATTTATTTTTAGACAGAGGGGAAGAGAGGAAGAAAAGGAGGGAGAGAACCATCAACATGTGGTTGCCTCTTGTGTGCCCCCTACTGGGGACCTGTCCTGTCACCCAGACATGTGCCCTGACTGGGAATCAAACCAGCAACCCTTTGGGTTCCTAGGCCGGTGCTCAATCTGTTGAGCTACACCAGCCAGGGCTCACCCACGCTTTTTAAACCCAGAGCAGTATGAAGAGAAGTGTCTAGGAGAGGATAGCCGGAGAGGAGGTGTTGTCAAGGGAAATCCAGGGTTCAGTTAACAGGGTGAGGTGGGGAGTATCTGCGTCCAGCTTCTGCTCTTAGGGGCTTTGGTTATAACAGCAGGGCATCCATGGAAGAACTAAGTCAGAGGGAGGACAAATGGAGTGGGACAGGTGGGCTGGATAGGACTGCAAGCAGGGCCAAGAAGCATTTAACAAGGGGAAGAGGGTGACCCCAGGTGAGGGAGGATGGAGCACCTGGAAGCCATGGCTGTGTGCTGGACGTGCACTGGTGGCATGTGGGGTCCCAAAGCCACCATAGAGGAAATTGGGAGGGGAGGAAGGAGACGGAAAAGAACTTCTGAAAATTTGCTGTGAGAAGCCTTCTGAGTTCCTTTGAGGAGATGATCTCAGCAAATCTGTTAAAGGCTCCTGTAGCAAGCATGCTCAGCCCCTCCCTCCCCTCATCCCTCTTTCCTCCCCGTGATAATCAGCTCTTGGAGTTGCCAACCCAGGGTTATCTTTTGTTTCCCTGAGGTGTGGAAATTCAAGCAAACTTATCCATTAATCCCTGTCCTGTGCCCCAACCTTTTTAAAAAAAACATTTTCAACATCCCATTCCCCTTGACTTTAGTCCTGGGTAGTTCTCCACAGAATGAAATATCCTAAATAATTTACAGTATCACATCCCAAGCACTGAATAGATTCCACCCCCTCCCCCCAAAACTGAAAGCTATTATTTAAATAACTGCAGGATATCAGAATCTCAAATCACATGGGACTGAGGGCCAAGGGTTCAAGATAGTTGTGATCTTTTTCTTTGGAATCAAGAGCTCAGATGTCAGATGTTGAAGAAGGAAAACAGTTTTTCCCCTTTTTATATTATAGTTAGACATGCATTCAGTGATAGATATCTTATTACAAACCTCATTTCCCCCTCCCCAAATGTTACCGTTTTGGGTTGAATTGTGTTCCCCCTGCTCCCCCCAAACGATATATTGAAGTCATAACCGTCAATACCTCAGAATGTGGCCTCATTTGGAAGTAGGGTCTTCACAGAGGTGAAGTTAAAATAAGGTCAGTAAGGTGGTCCTTACTCAGTATGACAGGTCATTGTAAAAGGGGGAACTTTTGGACCCAGAGACCGACGCACACAGAGCAAACACAGTGTGAAGGAGCAATGGGAGCAGAGGCCATGGGACTGAAGAGATGCACCTAGTGGCCAAGGAAGGCCAAGAATTGCCAGAATGCAGTAGAAGCAAGGAGACACAGGGAAGATTCTTGCCTCGAGCTGTTAAAAAGAGCCTGGCTCTTGCAGACACCTTGATCTTGGACTTCTAGCCTCCAGAACTATGAAAGAATACGTTTCTACTGTTTTAAGCCAGCCAGGATATTTTTTTGGGGGGGGGGGTACTTTTTTTTTGGCACTGTTATGGCAGCCAATATGGTAATTAGGAAACTGACGTAGTTACTAAAAGGAAAATGTTCTGATGAGTGATATATTGCTTCTAGACAGAAAATAAAGATTTCTTAAAAATCAACTCAAAAGAACATATGTGACATACATGTTAATCAATGCCCGCTGTGGATGTAATGCCAGAAAGTTCACTGTAAAGAGGTCAGAGTGTCCCTTCATTCAACCTGCCCTAGGAAGAGAATGCTTATCCTTCCATCTGTAGCTCCATCTTCTTCAGTGTTTAGGGGCTACGCTTGGGGGACCTCCCGGTTCCTTAATTACACTGGCATTTGCACAGCTGAGAAACTCTTTCCCTCCTCACGCAGGCAGTGTGAGCTAAGATGCATCTCAAAGCCCATCAAGGGATCGTTCTGGGCCCATGTATATTTCCGGAGATGGCATTAATGGACATTAGAGATTACCTAGGTCTAATCTTTCACTGACAAATGGGGATACTGAGTCTCTAAATGACCGATGTGACTTGTCCAAGGTCTCATTGGACATTTCATAACACTGTTCTTCTGAACTTCCAAGGTTGTTTGGTTTTAGTGTGAACTCAGCTGTGTGCCAAGGATGTGAAAATGAGAACTATTTGAGGAATTAATTCATAACTCCCACAGCTTGGCTTTCTGACTGAGCGAGGGTCAGAGTTGGAAAGAAGCAGAATATTTTACATTAGAAAGGGTCACAGAGGAAAAAAACAAACAAACCCATTGGAAAGATCTGTTTAGTTACCCTAAAGAAAATCTCCTAATGGTACAGTCATTTTGGAAAACAGTTTGATAGTTTCTTAAACAGTTCACTATAAATTTGTCATAAGGCCCAGCAATTTTACCCATAGATATCTAAGAGAAATGAAAATATGTCCACACAAAAATTTGCATAGAAATGTTTATACTGCATTATTTATAATAGCTAAAAATGGAAACAACCCAAATGTCCATCAACTGGTGAATGAATAAACAATATGTAATATTTCCATATAATGGAATATCTTACCAGTATTAAAAAAGAATGAAATACGGGTAAGCTGATACATTTGAAAACATGGATGGATCTCAAAAACGTTATGATAAAGTGGAAGAAGCCAGTCACAAAAGACTGTCTTGATTCCATTTACATGAAATATCCAGATAAGGCAACTCTATTAGAGACAGAAAGTAGATTAATGGTTGCCTAGGTCTGAGGTGGGAAGGGAAATGGGAACAAGGATTAATTGTAAATGAGCGCGAGGGGTCTCCTGAGATGATGACAACGTTCTAAAATTGGACTGTCATGATGATTGAACAACCTGACAAATTTACTAAAAATTACTGAATTGTGCACTTAAAATAGTTGAATTTTATGGTGCATAAATTATACCTCAATAAAGTTGTCTATTAAAAAATAGAATATTATTCAGCCTTAAAAAGGGAGGAAATTCTGGCACATTGCTACAACGTGGATGAGCCCTGAGGACGTTACACTAAGAGAAGTAAGTCGGCCACCAAAGGACAAATGTCATATAGTTCCACTTGTATGAGGCCCCTAAACTAGTCAAACTTACAGAGACGCAAAGTAGAACGGTGGTTACTAGGGCAAGGGGGACGAGGGGATGGGAAGTTACTGTTTAGTGGGCAGAGGTTCAGTTTGGAAAAATAAAAACTTTTTTCAGACGGATGGTTGCACAACACTGCGAATGTGCTTAAATCCATGGAGCTGTCCACTTGTAGAAAAGTTAAAATGGTAAACTTTATATGACGTACACCTGGTCACAACTGAAAGAGAGAGAGAAACAGCCTATGTTTCTGTAAGTGAAGTGACTTTTTTGAAGGAAGAAGCAGGGAAATCTCATGTTATCTTAAGTCAATGAGCCTTAGCCATTCCAAAGGCCGTTTGTTATTAACCTCCCGCAGGAAAGAGATGGATCTATAATTCTGTAGAACCACAGAAACCCCGGGCCTATTGCTTCCTGATAAGCCATGGATGAGAAAGCATCACATGCTTCGCTGTGTTCAACAGTCCTACCTCTTCCCCTTTGCCTCCTCCAAGGCAACTGTGGTTTTGGTTTGACTAGGTCAGTAGGCTTCCAGATGTCCTGACCTTTGTGTTGTTTTTGTTGACTTCTCCTGGAACCCTTCTGTGTAATGTCACCTCTGAGACCTAGTCATCATTCGCCGAAACCCAGCCATGAGAATGTCATCACGTGGACCATATCTTAGGGCTTTTCACTTACAAAGGGGAGCCAGTGCTTGAATCAAGTTTTCCTGAGGATTGTTCGATGGTAGAAAAAAAACCTTCCTATTTATCTAAAAAAACAAAAACAAAAACAAAACCATGTCATTTGCCACCCATTGTAAAGTTTTATAAACCTGTTGAGAAACAAAGTGTTTCCTTTTGCTTACTCACCCTTCAAGTGAGGTGGCCTTTTCTCTTTCACTTCTTATTTTCTTATGGTTCTCCAAGAAAATATACCATGAAAAGATCTTAAGGCAATCTTTTGGACACTTAAAGTATTTTACTAATAACCAACATTGGCCCTTGCCAATGCTGTACGGTATAAGGAATTCTGAGGCCACGTCTTATTTTTTTTTTATTTTAATTTTTTTTTAAAGATTTTATTTATTTACTTTTAGAGAGAGAGGACGGGAGGGAGAAAGAGAGGGAGAGAAACATCAATGTGTGGTTGCTCCTCATGTAGCCCCTACTGGGGATCTGGCCCGCAACCCAGGCATGGGCCCTGACTGGGAATTGTACCGGTGACCCTTTGGTTTACAGGCTGATGCTCAATCCACTGAGCTATACCAGCCAGGTGAGGCCACCTCTTATTTCTCGCCGGCGCATACCACATGGCATATGCCCCCCTCCCCCTCCCTGCCCCACAACCACAACAAACCTTAACCTGCCTCCTCCTTTCAGGTTTTTCAGAATGCAAACTCAGTCATGAGACAGATGTTGCCTGATTTCTGCACAGGGTGAGGCAGGGTGACGTTTGGGAGCAAATAAACCTTCCCATCTAGCACCTGCAGATATGGGCAGGCTTCCTTCAATTTCAGCTCCACAGTACATAATTGACCTAGATTATCTCTAACCTACCTATGCCAACCCCAGAGCCTCCACAAACACTGACTTTTATTAGCCAATTGCTTCTCCCCAAGTCATAATGTCATAAAATTAATATTCTCATTTTGAATCTCAATAAAGTGATATGGGGAGGATTTGCCTAGTCAAACCAATCAATAAGCAAGCAGAGAAGATTGAAGGGGGCAAAAATTAATTTGTCTCCCAGATCCTCTGTCTAAACTCCCAGAGAGCATGGCACACCACATCACCGTTGCCACCCCGTTGGAGTCAGGACGCTCTGCATGTGGACTGCATTCCTAACTGGTTCTGTCATATAAGGAATGGTGACTGAGAAGCTCCCAGAGGGATGCTTGGTAGATTGTCCAGTGGCCACAGAATGTAGCAGAGTCAATGAGCTTTGCAGTCACCAGTGAATGGGGGGAAAGGGGAACGACATCTAGAAGGGGGGAGGGGAGCAAAAGCTTGAACTCATTTACTGGAAGCCCCAGGCCTTGTTAAGGAGTCTTTAGGATAATAGCTCTTTGAACTGGCTGTTCAGTTTTTTCCCTTTTAGAAGTAGCCTTGGTGGTTGGCTGGGGGAGAGGTGGAGAGAGCTGGGTAGGAAGGGGGTCAAAAGACACGTGATGGGGCTGATTAACAAGTAGGCTTTGTATGCAGCAGCCAGGGAACACCTGCGGCTCTTCCAGACGGGCTTGCCCAGTAGGGGTGGTTTGAATGAGAAAACAGCTTCCAAAAAGATGTAACACAAGAGCATCAAAGGAAAAGAAAAATGTGCATTTGTGAGATGAGGGAATTGTGGAGTTTTATCTCTGATTCTTCTTTAAATAAACCTTTTATTATCTATTATTCTCACCCTTAGGTCAGGGCTCACGGGATGATGAGGGCTGGCGATTTTGCCCAAAAAGGAATTTGCTTTCAAACAGACATCTATTCACTAATCTCTTTTCTTAAAAAATAATAATAATAAGACAAATACAAAATCTCTTCCAACTCAGCTGACTAAGGCCTGAGTGGGGATGACAGTGGCATTCATTTATATAATCCCACAGAGCTAGTGTCCAGAATGAGGATAAATGTGACTTTTCATATCAGGGCATAGTGTTGCTTTGTGTGTGATTCATTGAAAGAACACACATCACAATGTTGTTGTATGACAGAGGAGATAAGAAAGAGATCCACATCTTTGGGGGTGTAAGACAGCTAAACCTGTGTTTGACAGATTGGTATTTTATGACAGCCAGAAGGGGCAGTTCTTGGTTTTCAGGGGGCTATACTTGTGAGCGGGGGAGGGGAGAACACAAGAAAAAAATCTCCATACTTTCCATGGTCGACTAGCTTAGCCCAGATCTACTTCCAGATGCTTATGTCTCATATTTACTGTTATCTCCCATAGCTAATAGAGCCTTTGTGAACATCAATTGTATGATCATCCATGTGAGATACCTATCTATCGCTCCCTCTTGAAATGCTAAATTGCCAGATGAATTCAGCCACTTAAACTTGGTTTTAGCAAGACTTGGAAGGAATTAAGTGGGGCTTCATCATTGTCACTTTTTGGAAAGCCTTTTCTGAGTTGAGTTAAAGGTCCATCTTGGTACTTTCACTGGCTTCAATGTCCTTGTCTATAAAACACAGTGATAGCTTTTTCAGAAGGTTGTTTTAAAAATTAAGCAAGCTAAGTTATGTAAAATGCCTAGTTCAGAACCAGGGGTCTTAGTCCTTTGGGACTACCATAATAAAATCCCATAGGCTGGTGGCTTATAAACAGCAAATATTTATTTCCCACAGTTCAGGTGGCTGGCAAGTCCAAGATCAAAACACCAGCAGATTCAGTTTCTGGTGGGAATGGCCTCCTGGTTCACAGAAGGCTGTTCAGTTGCTGTGTCCTCACACAGTCGAGGGAACAAGGGAGCTCTCTGGGATCTCCTTATAAAGGCACTAATCCAATTCACGGGGGGTGAGGGGGGCTCCACCTTCTTGACTTAATCACCCCAAAGATCACCACCCCCTAATACTACCACTTTGGGGTTTCAGTTATAATATATAAATTTGGGAGGAACCCAAGCAATCAATCTACAGCACTTGGCATACACTATGCTCTGGAGAGATGATAGGTGTTGTTAGATCACTCATCAGAAAGTTAAATCCATTCACTCACTCATTCAGCACATTTTCATGGAGAAAACAGATTCTAAGCAATGCCCTGGTGATACAGTGATGAGCCAAACAGGGATATGTTAAGACTTTCTGAATCAAACAATATAAAGGGGTGTGTGTGTGTCAATGATAGAGCCAAACAGGATCACGCATTTCTGAGGGCAAATTGTGACAAGTATTCAGAAGGGATGATGCTGTATAAGGTCATAGAGTAGGGGGACCCCATCCTGTGGATGGTCAAAGAGGTATTCCCTATGAACAGACATGGTTGCAGAGATGGCAAGGATAAGGGTCAACTGCTTGGAAGGTGGGGCCTGAGACAGAAGCAGGGTGTGGAAAACAGTATCTGTTCTGTTGTTGCTTTAATGTTAAAGTTTTGGAGGATCAGGATATTTGTTGCTGTGGGAAAAGCTAAATTCCAGTGTTTTTCCTGGCCCAGGAGTAGCTGTCCTCTGGCATCACAGGGATGGGTATGGAGGGAGCACAGGTGATGCTCGGGGGAGGCTAGAGGCCTGGGGGAAGACCCCTGGGTGAAGGTGATGGGGGCAAATGGGAAGATGCCAATAGGATCCTGGGGCAAACACAAGGAGCACTGGGCTGAGGGTCAGGAGAGCTGAATCCTGTCCCTGGCTAGTGGTCTTAGTGACAGATGAGAAAACCAGGGTTCAAAAAGATGGTGTTTCCCTAGGATGCACACCTAGTAGGTGGTAGGACTTGGCGTGAAACCCAGGACTTTTAATCCCGTGTCACAGATGGAAGATTTGAGAAAATAACTGGTAAGTTTCCTTCCAGGTCTGAAGTTTGATGTTACGAAAGATTCCTATGGTGGAAGGAAGGAAGGGAAGGAGGGAGGGAGGGAGGGAGGGAGAGAAGGAAAGAGAGAGAGAAAAGAAGGAAAGGTAAGGTCAGTAGGGGAACAAAGGGAGAAACAGAGACAAAGAGATAGAAATAAAGAAAAAGAGAGAAAGAAGCTAAAAGAAAAGAAACTAATCTTAAATTCTATCTATGAATTCAACTTCAGAATGTGTCCAATTTAATCATGTATAGAACCATTAACATCCCCATCAGTATGGCCACCCATCCAGCGCTCTGCTCTCATCCCACCAAAAGGGCAGTCCCTAGGAGAGACGCAGGATTTCTCCACCATAGTATCACGATGGTTACTTCAGCCAATGCTGTATTATCCATGCCAAATACAGGACGAGCCGTGGAGATGCGGACCCTTCAGAGAGTTCGGAACTGCTCTGAGTCATTAGCCCCAGCATCCTCGCAACTCCAACGGCAGCCAAGTTGGAGGTTTCTGCTGAGCTTCATACTCTTAACCACTTCCAGGCTATGGCTTGGAGCCTATAGGTTAAGCAATTAGAGAGAGCACAAAGCAAAGAAACGATTTACTTTGCACCCAGGACAGACCGCGGGTGAAATCACTGGGCTGAAATCAGGGTCTGGAGCCTGGGCAATGCCTTGTCTTTCATTACTTGAGCCAGGCCCCTCTTCGGCTGCACAAGGTACGAGGCAAAATGTGCTTGTCCTCAAGGCTGTTTCGGCATTTCCTCCTTCCCTAAGCCACAAGGACCAAAGACACGGTTCTTCATGCCAAGGTCTGCTTCACTGGCCTCCCCTGCCACAGACTCACACAATTTTTCTGTTTACACTTTTGTAAAAAATGGAAATGTGTTGCCAGTTAAACATAATATCAAAGGCCCCAAGGTGTTTATTTCTGTTTCTCTATTAGAGGAAGGGAATCATGGTAAAAATAGTGCTTCGCAGTTCCAATGGAATTTAAACATTTTTAAAATAAAATGTTGGGAAGAGACACATCCCCTCCTCACCAAAAATCCTCTTTATTTTATAAAGTAAATGTTTTAAAAAAATAGGATCTGCTTTTTTTCTGTGGAGTACTCAGACGTGGCATTGAAACATCTTATTAACAACACATAGCAACAGCCTCTGGGCTCTCTGCTGTAGAAAGAGAAAGCCGGTAACTTAATTTGAGATGCTCTGATGCGACACTACATACAAAAATAAATTATCTATAAAAATAGCACATTAGTAACACACCTATTTTTAACCAAAGTTAAAGGAAAACAGAAGTATCTTATTCACAGTTATCCCGAATTCCATCATTCAAGACTTTTCAAGTGCCAGGGTGTCTAGAAATGAACAGATCAGAAAGTGCAGTGGATTTACAAGACAGTCAAGAGACAAGATTTATAATTAAAATTCTGTTAGGGTTCTGGGTACCTCAGACTAAAGTGTTATCTGGGATGAAACAGATTTACTGATAAGGATCTTTAGTCTTTTCTTTGTTGGATTTTACAGGTTGTGGTCAGACTCTTTTTATTAATGGTAAGGTGAGTGAGAAGGCAGATTTGGGAACTACAAGAATTGGCCATTTGAATACTTAGCCACAACTCAATGAAAAAGCCAGAGAGGTCTCTAGGTATTAATCAATTGGGAAGAAAGCTGCTGGTTTGCTTTGTTAATTGCTTCAGGATAGTTCTTTTAAAATAAGCTGTTATAAGAGGGACAGAGGGGAAATCTGCTACCTAGTCTATGCACAGTGATCTCAGAGAGAGCTTCTGATGCCCCAAAGTATGGGGGAGAGGGAGGGAGGGGAGAGGTTAAGGACTGTCAGAAATTTGACTGGTCTAGAGCAGGAAAGGAATCAGCCGACCTGGGGCCAGCGGGGTTTTATCTTCATTGCTACCTGCCTTTCTCTTTCTCACCCAGGAAATCAACCCCTATACTCTTTGAAGCTAGTGTCTTGGAATAGAAGCTAATTCTATTTTATTAACTTTCAAAATGAAAGTTACTGTTCTAAATTCATAGCAGGTGCCTTACTCTTTGCTTTGAGTCAAACCATCCTATATTAGAATGTCCCTTGGTGTACGATAAATAATTGACTTTCAGGTGTTGCTCTTGTTGTTTTTTTCAATGTGTAATGTCTTTATTAATTTGATTGTTAAACTGTTATTGCTAACAATCATTTTACTGATGTAAAGTTGCCTTTCCTTCGTGTTTCATGTATAATTTTTCAACTGAGTGCATTTTATATTAAGGATGGATTATGCATGTTTGGGTCAATGAAAGCTATGTCCTACTTGATTTATTCTTTAAAAATAAAGTTCCCTGAATATTTGATGACTTCTAAAAGAAAAAAAGAGACAGGCACAAGAGAAAATAAGGTCAGCTCTTATTAGCACACGGACTACTTGAAAGAAAACTGGATATGTTTTAAGGAGCAAGGGACCCTATTTTGGGGACTAGGCCATTTGAAAACATTTCTGTTCAGAGATGTAATTTGTGTGTCATGGAATCCCCGGTCTCATATGTAATTCAAGACTGGATATATTGGGTCTTGTCATTTAGTTTAGAAAAGATATTGTTGTCCTTTTTGATGCCGAAATCAGCTCAGGATACAAGCACATGTCTGTTTCTTTTAATGACTCCTGATATGTATATAAACTATGAGTTGGTATCCACACCTCTGAATATGTTTAGTTATTATCTTTCAAGGTTAACAACTACTTTGCAAAGTAATATTTTATTTTACTTTCTCCAAATGCTGTCATTTTGTCTCTCCAACGGTTAAATCCCACATCCTCTTTGGGCTCCACGCAGGCAGTTCATGTTCTCACATCACTTCTCCAGGTTTTCCTTAAGTTTCTCTTGGTCTTCCCCTAAGCTTCAGTACACACGTTCATTCTTGACAGGCCTCCTTAAATCTGTCATCATTGACAAGATGCATTCACTCTACCAGTGCATTCTTCCTTCCTTATTTTCTATTTTCACCAGTGCTACCTATAAAGCTCACCCCTCCCAATCGAAATTTCACTCATCCTTCAAAGTTCACCTCTAGGTCACTTTCTGCGCTCCCCCACCATGTTCTTTCCCTCTTAGTCCAATCCACTCTGAACTCTTATACCATGTACATTGGTCTTTTCCTGTAACTTCCATGCCTCCTACATTGTTCTTAACCATTTCACAGGCTCCTCTCTTCTCTCGCCTTGACAGCAAGAGCCCAAAGTTCAGATATCTTGATTCACGCTCTTCTTAACCTGCAGGGGTGAGCTTTGCATATCAGAGGAGACATATGCTGTGTTTGAGAGTCTTTGATGGTCTCCCTGTCAGTCTTTGTCAAGCAAACATTTTATTCTAAGTCTGATCTCTTGCCAACTTTACCATCCACCTGGATCATGTTTGTGGTTGTCTGGACGCGCAAGGACACCTGGAATAACTGGGAAAGCTGGTTATTGCCATTTGAAGAAGCAGAAAGGAGACTCAGGTGGTTATCATGCTGGTAGATGAAGATCATGTAGTATATCCAGCACCTAGAAATTTCATGGAGACATTTGACTAAGAGGTCCATGATATCTTTGCATGAAAGAAAGAGAAATAAATAAACTGTGCGGAACCTGAGGCATTTCTTGACCCCAAGGCATTATTATTCATTCTAAATTAATTTACTGGCCTCCTGGATTTTCTGTACTGTATCAGTCTCACAGGTTTGTCCCACCCCAGAGGGCAGGACTGAAGTCGAGTGTGCTGATGGAGTCTGGGTGCTCTGCCCTGGTCAAACCTACCCCACACTCCTGGTGCTCATCACCACTTTCCAGACCAAGAGCCTCTTCTTTTCCTTAGGCCGTTTCTATCTTTACAAGCTCAGTGCTCACCCAACAAGATGACAAATAACTAAAAAAGTGAATACAGTCTTAGCCTCAAGGTAATTGTAGGGTGATGATGTTCTGAGCAGAGCTGAAGGCTAAGCAGAGCCAAAAGTCTGCACACTGTTCATAAGAACGAGTAAAAGGCTGAAAACTGGATCACCCAGAAAAGAAGATCTGATGCAGAGAGGCAGCAGCAGGATCATGTTTTCATCTACATGTGAGGAGGTCATGTGAAAGCGGAACTCGTTTGCATGAATGCTAGAGACTAGTGAGGTTAAGCTACAGGGAGGCTCCATGGCTTTGAAGATAGAAGGAGTTGCACTGGAATGTGATGAGTGCACTCCCAACACTGGTGAGACGTAAGGACTTAGGTTCAGATCAAGACACCCGAAAGAGATTCCTGCGTTGCATGAAATTAAAAAGTAGGTGCTGTCTAATGATATACAGAAATCACTATCATGGTTTCCAACTCATTTATGTCCTTCCTAAGATGTAGCACCTGTAAACAAATGAGATTCCAGCTTCAGACATAGAGATGAATCAAGATTTTTTGCAAGGGCAGGATTTGGCGGGAGGGTGAGGGAGAAGGGAGGGCCAGTGTCAGTGCCGATGTCTTCGTTCCAGTGGGTCTTTCTTAATCGCATGGCGGTCATTCAGAAAGCAATGCCAGTTTTATTTCCTTCTCCACATCCAGTGTACAACTCAGTACAAACACCAGGATGTCAGACATTTACAATTTGAAAAACAGTGATTGGTTGCTCTAAACATGTCCAGCTGTCCTTTTATGCCAATTTACAATGGCTAGGAGTAGCAAGAAATTAGACTTTTGGGGAATCATTATTTGGAGAAATAGTACCATTGATGGAGTGATTTTTAAGCACGTGTCACATTTAATCTCTAAAATAATTCTACAAGATAAACATTGATTATCATTCCAATATTAGAGTTGGAGAGAGCAAGCAACTTACTCAAGTTCACATAGCCAGTAAGCTGTTGAGCTTGTATTTGAATCTCAGCCCATCTGATGCCAATCCCTTTCCACAGAATCCCATGGCCAGCTCCTACTCATACATCCTGCATATTTTTAAAATATTGAAGGCAATGTTTAGAGATCCTGTTACTTTGGAAAGAAGTGGCTTGGTTTTACAAGGATGAAGCAGTCTTTGCTCACTGGGTTTGGCAATGCACTGGCATGGCCTTGAATCTCAGGTCTGCCCCCTTCATAGTTGAGTGCCCTTGAGCAAGTTCTCTAGGCCTCTGTACCTTGATTCTGATAAATGGGAGTGCTAATGGCACCTTGCTCAGAGGGCTGTTTTTAATAGGACACGAAATCAGTGAAAGATCAAGGACTAGAGAAGCACCAGAGGAAACAAGCAGACTATTCCTTGGAGGCCAGACTTACTGATGACAGCAGCACTATTACCGGCTCCAATTGATTTCTTTGCAAAAGGTTGTTTTCTGTAGATGGTTCTGATAATCTTTCCATCTTCCCCGCCTAGCACAGTGCTCAGATGCCCAATGCCTGATTCACAGTGACAGAGGTGAGTCCAGTGAATGGTCTGGCTATGGGAAGAAAAGAACACAATTTGGAAAAGGCAAAGATCAGCAGCTTACTCATAATGCAGACAGAGGTGATAAACAACCTTGGTAATAAGGAAGCGGTGCATTTGCCTGCAGATCTCAAAGCCAAGTACAGACTGCCATCCCAATGTCAGTTAGCAGTGCGTCGGGGCTGCAGAGATGGCTTTCCTGGGGGGAGGAAACATAGCCTGTGCTAATGATCTTAGTCTGCAGAGAAGACAGAAGTAAAGCCCTGAAAATCAGGGGCATGCTTGACACTAGGAAAGGAGACCTTTAAGTTGTACTCTGCAAGTAGGTCAGTCTTTCTAGTCACCAATGGTGCAATTCCTTCCATCTAGAAAGACCTAGAGGCTCTTACATTTTGCCCCAACAAGCCTCTTGTTGAGTCTCCTATGTCACTATCCCTCATCTTCTTAGGACAGTTAGGATTTATTCGTACTGTTTCTGCTACCAGTCCCTGCCTTTGACTCCAAATGTGATTTTGGCTGGTACTCTGAGCCACATACCACTCACCTGACACTCCTTTGCTAACATGCTGGCAACGTTCTCTCCCCCACTTTTTTTTTTCTTTTTTAGCTCTTTAAGGCAAACTTAAAAACTTGTCTTTTTTTGTTTCACTGTTATTATATGTTCCTGAGGTACAGCCCAGAAACAGATAAAGGGAAACCAAAGGAGCTTGATTGGCGTTTGTTTCATGCCCTCCTGGAGAAATTGTACCAGTTGGAACGGGCACAGGGGATCCTCTTCCCAGGAGAGGAATCTTCACGCAGCAAGGTTTATTCTGACTGCATGTTTTCAACCTTCAGACAGACAGTGAACGTGCGCAATAAACAAACAAAAGCTCTGGCAAAGAAGCATTTAGAGTTGGATGGAGAACAGAGTGTGCGGTCTGCTGGTTACCTTCCAAGCCTTTTGCACAGCGTTCTGACTTCACTCCGAAAGGAGCATTGCCAGCGCATGCAAGGTCGGGGAGGCTTTGTAACTCCCATTGCTTTTCCTTGAAAACACTGTGCAGAAATCATTGTCTCTCTCTCTTTCCAGACATTTGCATTACCATACATCTTTCTTTAGAAGTCATATTTATTGAGGCATAATTTATGTACAGTCAAGTCACCCTTTTTAGGCGTTGCTGGTCTATGAGTTTTGACAAATGTACACTGTCACATAACCACCACCACGGTCGAGAACAGGTACAGAACAGTTCCATCACTCCTCCAAATTTCCTTGTGCTACTTTGAGGTCAGCCCCTAGCTGCCATCTCTAGTGCCTGGCAACTGTTGATCTGATTTCTGTCCCTTTTTAGTTTTGCCTTTTCCAGAAAAATGTATTAGTAGCATTTTAAGTCTGGCTTCCTCCACTTCACATAATGTGTTTGAGATTTGCCCATGTTTCCCACATAGTAGTGAGTTGTCCTTTTTGATGAAGTAGTATTCCATTATATGGATATACCATAATTTGTTTACCCGTTCACCAACTGATGAACATTTGATTTGGTTTTGGGTTTGGTGATTTTGAATAAAAATTCATCTTGGAAAGGTTGCTTTGCAAGTTAAGTCAACCTTGCCTTTCAATTTAGTAGGCGATTTATTGTAACTTACTCACGTAGCAACGAGCAATTGTATTTTTAGTCTGAGTTGATATTAAGGAGTTACCCTCTGCCCTTTTAGCTGAAGCAGTTGTTCTGAGAGATGATCTAACCAGGCAGACTGGTCATGAGAACTTGTCGCAGATGTTCCAACAGGTAGCCCTCTCTCTGTACTTGTCATCCCAGGCTAGCAACTTCCCACGCGGGGAACAGAACACTACTTCTTATCCATATCTGAACAAGCAAAGACGCAGCTGGCTGAAGGGACTCGGAAGGTAGTGGCTGTAGCTGTGTGAGATCCAGTTGTCCCTTTTGCAATATGGCTATGAGGCAAATAATTGCATGTGAATGGGTTTCCAACTTTACCCACAGGAAGTGGGGAGCCATACTTTAATGCTTCAGACCCTGTAACATTTTGAAAAATTGCCTCCTTGAGAAGGAAAAAGGTACATATAAAGACACTGAAGTTCTAAGATATGTAAATGCTGATTTATTATATAGTGCATGAACTTGTATCTGGTGCCTCTCGCATGCCCCCAAATGGGGACCTGGACTGCAACCCAGGCATGTGTCCTGACCTGGAGTCAAACTGGCGACCTTTTGGGTTGTAGGCCAGCACTCAGTCTACTGAGCCACACCAGCCAGGGTGGGATTTGTCTTTTAAATACACTTGCCTCAGGCAGGATAGTTTTGCAACACGCTGGGTATTGCATTGCAAAACTACTGCTGTTAAAACCTCTCTCTCTCTTTCCCCCCCTCTCTCCAACCTCTTCTGTTTCCCAGAAAAAAGAAAGAGAGGGGACAAGAAGGAGAGAAAGGGGGTAGGAGTGGGTAGGAAGTGGAGAAGAAAGAAGGAAGGAGAAAACCTGGGCAATGAAACATCACCTTTCATCCTAGAATCTCAAAAGTTATTTCCAAAATCAACTCACTTGCTCTTACCTGATTGTCACACTGAAACACTAAAGAGGACCTAGAACGAGTCTCTGTGGAAAACCACCGTGGGATGGTCATGTGACAACCCTGGGTGGACTGTGGGTGCTCACACAGTTGTCCAAACACTGTTCTGGTTGTTCCTGTAACTGTTTTCTGGATGAGATGAACACTTAAATTGGTGGACTTTGAGTAAGGCAGATGACCTCCACACTGCAGGTAGGCCTTGCCCAGTCAGTTGGAGGCCTGAATAGAATGAAGTCCGACCTCCCAGGAACACGGGGGATTCTGTCAGCAGACTGCCTCTTCCCTGGGTCTCCAGTCTGCCAGCCCACCCTGCAAATTTTGGACTTATCAAGCCTCCACAATCATGTGAACCAATTCCTTAATATAAATCTCTCTCGTTCTCTTTCTTGACATACAGATATACAGATGTAGGTATAGAGATACACACACACACACTCATATATGTACTTATGTACACACGTATCCTGCTGGTTTTGGTTCTCTGGAGAGCCTGGAATGTTCATTCACACAGCCAGTCAGTGACAGAAGGACAGCCACCTGGCTGAGGGCAGGACAGGGCAGTGGTTGATGACAGAGGCTCTGCAGCCAAATTCTCTGACTTCTAACTAAGGCTCTGACAGCCATCAGTCGTGTACTCGGTCACCTCACCTGGGTGGCAGTTCTACTTCCCTATGAAGGGGCAAGGGCTCTGGAAACTCAGTCATGAATATCTGAGTCCTAGGGGTACTTTTCTAGGAATGGACCATGCTATGAAGGAATGTGTTGCTTCTGGAAGCCCCGAAAACGGCAATGTTAAAAATCTTTGGGAGAACTGAGGAGTTACCTCGAGGTAAACATTCCCATCAAGGCTTATCTCCTGGCTATTGAGTACTAACAAGGAACCTATCACCCTGAGGAGTGTTTCACCTGATTTAAGTCTCCCAACAAACACACAAGGTAAGCCTTATTCCCAATGGTGTAGGCCAGGGAGGTGGAGTCTCACCTGAGGTCACACTACAAGGACTTGTCACCACAATATCAAACCAAATGCTCTCACACACACACACACACACACATGCTTCCTAAAGAATTGCAGGATTTCTGCATTAGAAAATGTTGACAACAACTCCCACCCTGCCCCAAACCTTAAATCTCTTCTCTAGCACCTGCCTACACAAGCACTGAGCTGCGGCTTCGTGTTTTCTGCCCAGGAACGCACTAGTCACTGAAGCAGCTCCTTTTGTTTGGGCATTGCTCCAATGGTTTTGAGTTCTGTTATTTGTTTTGCACAGCAAGCCCAGTCTCTTCCCCATGCTGTCTCCCCTTTGGCCCCATCCTGTACCTGAGAGCCATGCAAGCTACTTGTCCGATTCATCTGAATTTAAGTGATGTATGTGGCAGAATAATTGTGAAATGTTGACTAGTTTGTTTGTTCTTACCACATTTCTGTGAGTGCCTTTGTCCTTCCTCCACAAATCACTGAGGACATTCTTGTCTACTGCCTGAAAGAAGGGAAGACAGCAGATCACAGAGCACAGTATCCCTTCTGGAGTCCTGGAAGGAGCAGGGACCGAAGGCTGCTTTGGATGAAACTGCCTGGAGAGTAACAGGGGACTGCACATGCCCTGTGCACCTGATGACTGAGGCCAGGGAGGACCACGGGCCTCTCCAGGGTGCCAGCTTGGATGGGTGGTGTCCAGGGACTAGAAGAATCCCAGACCCCATGATGCCTTAGATACAACGATAGGGCAAGAAGGGGAAACTGGAAATGACTGGGTTTAAGTCTGTACCACTAAGTAAAGGCAGGAAACACGATTTCAGTTGGGTTATGGAAAAATCAAGTCACATTTCTTGTCCGAATAACTGTACAGAATGAGCCCTCCATTGGCTTTTATCGATCCCTGAAAAGAAGCTGGAGAAAATGATTCTTTGAGTTTTGAGACTAGTCCTGTCCCTGAAAGGGTCTGCATATAAGGGTGGGTATTCAGGGTCCCAAGGACACACCCTGAGAGTCACAGGCAGCTACTTACTTCTTCTCTTGGTTTTTCAACTCATGTCATCCCGTTACCAATATTCCTTCAAAAACCACTTATGAAATGCTTGGTGTGTGCTAGGCACTGCGCTAATCATCAGAAAAATCAAAGACAAATGAGCCCTTGTTCCCAGGAGAACACTAAAATGTGAGCCAGCGCAATTAAATGACAATATTAAATTGGTTTAAAACCATGTGAAAAATGTCTCAGGTTCCACTCCTATGCAGTCCTGCTTCAAGGCAGAAACCTAAATTTTCATCCTTAAAAGGGATCATTAGGCAACCAGGGTGCCATGAAATCTGTCTCCTGAAGGCAATGGTTGGGGGATGGAAATCTAGGGAGCTGAACTTTGTAAAGATTGGGGCCACCCTGTGAAGTGTGAATTCGTGGACAGTTCACAGGCAGGTGAGGCAGTGCTGGGCTCTCTCACTGACAGATATTAGGCATTTTCTAGGACCACGTAAGTGCATGGTTAGGTAACATTATTGAGCAGCTAAGCTCTGTGCTTGACACATACTACTTTTTTTGATCCTCATAACCACCAATGAAATAAGTAACATTGTTAACCTGTATTATTGATAAAGAAATCAAGGCTTAGAAAGTCAATAGCCTGCCTAGTGTGACACAGGAAAACAGAGGCAGAGCAAAAATTCAGATCCAGGTCTGATCCAGAGTAAAATCCTTTACCTACCAGATATTATTGCATGCTAAAACATGCACGACAGGCATTTTAAAACCAAAAAAAGTTATGAACTTTTTCTTATACTTTTCCTACATCAACTACTAGTAAAGATTAGCAAACCCTTCACCTGTTTTTGCAAATATTTCCTGACATTGCCACCGGCATAAGAACACACCTATTTACATATTTTTCTATGGCTACTTGACACCTCAAGAGCAAAGCCGAATAGTTGTGACAGAGACAGAATGGCCTGCAAAACTGAAAATATTTACAGTTTGGCCTGTTCTAGAAAAAGTTTGCTCACCCCTGAACCATTAGGCTAGGGAACAATACGACAACAATACTTCACAAATAATTTGACGAGATAATGTTCTTTTGAATCAGGAACCACGTTCTTCCCTATCTATCATGAAGTGGTCGCTTTGCATTCAATTTTTAACATTTTAGAGGCATCAGACAATCTTGCTAGGTCTCTGTGACCCAGTTCATCTTGCTCGAGCAGAAATTAGTCATCCATATGTGTTCTTGAGTCGTATCCCACTGAATTTATTAAAAGTGCCACTATTACGAGTGACAGACTCCTAAGGAACTCATTTTTGATTGGTTTGAGAATTAGTAATATGGCCTAACGATCTCTGAGAGAGGGATGGAAATAAGTACTTTAAAACTTGGAACATTACCTGGGTTTGAGAATGACAAGCTAAGTGATTCTGCTGAGATTGTCTCTTTTGAATTAGTGCCAGTCATGTGCCAAAAAAAAGTCCTTTCAAAAACAAAAGGAAATTCGTCCGGGGTGGCTGTACACTCATTTACAAAGCAATGTATATGCTTTATGCACAGATATGCATCCACACCTATGTACACACATTTCAGGCACACCAATTTTCTCCCTGTTGAGATTTATTTTGTTACAGTTCCTCTATTGCTTCCACAAGATGGTGTTAGCCTTGACTCCTCTGTGTTCCTCTGCTCTTCCAACCCAAGACCATTTACCTCTCTAGTTGAAATACACACTGATGACTTCAGAGTAGTTTGCATTTAGTCTTGCAAATCATTCTCCTGCTCAGCCATTTCCCGTCAGTCACCCTTCACAATCATCACTTCCACTTCTCTTTAAACTTGTTTCCTCAATAAATGTTCATGCGGTGACTGGGGTAGTCAAATACTGCTAGAGCAGTGACCCATAAGGAAGGGTCAGGGAGTGCCCATCCACCTAGGGGTGGTATCTGCTACAAAAGTGATAGAAACAAGCAGATGAAGAAGGGGTCAAGTGGCTAAAGCGAGAGAGGAATATTTCCTGGCAGGGGTGGTGTCTGTTTAGACTCTGAAAGGGTGACTAATGATTATTCCCAGGAAAGTGGAGGAACAGCAGGGAAGGGTTCAGGCAGGAGGGTACGAGTGCTCAGGAGTCCCTGGCTGGAACTTGACCATTGGTTCTGGATAGCCTTCCCTTGATTGATTTCCTGCCTCACCCTGCTGCCCGCAGCCACACCATGGACAAGGCCAGGGAGACATGAACGAAGCCATCCTTTGATTTGAGAAAGTGCCGTCTGACCTCTGAGCTCTGTTAAGCCTTAACATCTTTTTCATTCTCTGGTAACAGTGCCTACCACACCATCAGCTTTTCCCTTCACAAGCCTTGAAGGTTGGGCTCAGCCTGGGTGGTGCAGGTTATAGCTACTCCACAGAACTCTCTTTATCTGGACTAGATTAGAGGCAAGATCTGGAGTTTAATCAAAGAACTGCCTTATTTAGGGACTTTCCTTATTTAGGGAAGCTATTGTTGACAAACCAAAACTGCAGAGGCAGACTCACACCCACAGCTTATCCAAGCCAGGCAATATACTTAGCGCATTGTGTAAGGAGCAGCTTCTTTCTTTCCAGAAATCGTTGGCTCAGGAAAGGAAAGAGTTCAGCTGTCAATCTGGTGGTTTCATAAACATCTTCAATTAACATTGTGTTAACAAAGGCTCTGCAGGATCCCATTTAAACATGCAATAAATTACAGCCGGGCACGTATAATTTACATGTATATAATTTTTCCCTCCAATGTTCACAGATTTAGAAATATCTTTTTTCCTGAATTAAATAATAAACAAGAATTTTCATTAAACACTCTCTGGATAAAAACTTAAGAAAGTCTACTGCTAAGGTTAATTGTTGGAAGGCATGGCTGATTCATAGTTTCAGAGCTCACGTGTCGGGGTTAATAGTATTCGCTGGTGGCCCTTATCTAGCAATGTGGGCTCTGCCTTACCTAGTAATACAACATGAGCCCACGATAGTGGGCACATTTTGGAGCAAAAGTATGATGCTAAGGCCCTTCTGACAGGCTTCCACTTTGCCCCTTTCAGTCTCAACACTGGAGACAATGCTTCTCCAAGGCAGTTGTTGAGAGCAGCACTGCCAGTGTGCGGCTTGACAGCTGTTTGCCACTCTGGGTTGATGTAGAAACCAGGCTCACCACCCCACTCACAACTTCAACAAATGTTATCAGAGAAGGAAGTTGTAGAGAAATATTTTAAAAGTTATCTTACTAACTTTCTAAACCCTTAAAGAAATCTGGCTTTCTACTCAAACATTTGGCTAAATACTATGCAAAGCAATTAAATCTAATCACATTCCTCAATCCCTTCTGTTTTACGTATTTAATGTGGGGAGGGCCGGGGACAGCACAAACACCTTGTTTTTTGGTTCTAGGGACATGGTGAGAGAGCAGTCTTAGCTGATGCCATTACATCTGCTGCATTTGGCAGTTGATCAAAATGATCCCTCAGGACAGAGGAAGCAATCTGAAAGTGATAGCTGAGTGTTGGGTGAGGGGGGACACTGCACAGACAGGAGGACCCCTCTGTCTGAGTCACAGCCTTCTGTCCTGTGTTCCCATCAAAAGCATCCTTTGCACATCTCTAGCCTAATGTTCATATAACGAGGTTTAATTATCTGCCCATTTCTCTGCTTCTCCTACCAGACTGTGAGCTCCATAATACCAGTCAGATGTTATTTATATTGTACTCCTAAATCCTGGGCAGAGTAGATACTCAATAAGCATTTTGCGAGGAAGGAAAGAAAGAAGAGATGAAGGAAGGAAGGAAGGGAGGGAGAGACAAATGTTCACTTACAATGCCTATGAAACTATTGGACAAAGTAGCTTGATGAGTCATTTTATTAATAACCAAATATGGTTTATTTAGGATTAAAACACAAGTTACATTTTAACAGTTACTATGGGCCTTATATAATGAAAAATAAGCACAACATACAGGAGTCCAGCACAAATAGCATCCCTTTTTTATGATAAAATCTCTTATTAAAAATCATAAACATCTAATTCTGGAACATAACAATATCATGCTCAAGCACACCATATGATATTTTAGGTGAAGTTTTCAAATTAAAACTATAAATTATTATACCCATATTATTATCTCACCAACCATACTCAAGCAGGCACTACTTCTGCTGGCCACTGTATTTTAAAAGGCTTTTTTTAATAAACTAAACTGGTGAGATTTTTCATTTTCAAGAATTATCTGGGATATTAGCTTTGCAAAGAGTAAAAGGTATAGTGAAAAGTGAGAAATTGCTAAAATGAGGTGAAATGGATTATTTAGTTGTAGTTGCCACTATGAACTTCCAAGAAATTTTAAAAGCGAACAAGAAAATATTGCTAAAACAAAGCAGCTTTACTTATTGTCTTTGTATATTATGAAAACAAAATATTTGAGTAAGTCTTAACTGATAAGGGGTTAATTTAATTTCTTTGTAAATGCATTATTTTTTAACCTGCATAATGTAAGTACCGTATATTGGTTAATCATTAGAGGAGTCCCAGTTTTCCTCCTTGTTCTACTCCTTAAACAAGAAGATTGTAAATCCTTGAAGTTTCCTTGGAGTTATCTTGAGTAAAGTCCAAAGTTTATGTAGGGTTCCGTAAACCATAAACCTCGCCGCCAAGCACCACGAACTGCAGAGAAGATTCAAAGCATACCGACGTTTCTGGGATAGTCTCTGCTCAACCCGCCTTCAAGCCATTTCTTTAAAGATTCATCAATACTTGGCCTTTTGCCCACGGCCTATTTAGATTTTTCAAAACTAAACTTTTTATTTTAGAATAGCTTTATATTTGTATAAAATTATAACAACAATACCGATTGCTTCCTCTACCCAATTCCCCGCCCCCCCATTAACATTTTACATTAGTGTGGTACATCTGCTTCAATTAATGAACCAGTATCATTACATTATTACTAACTAAAGCCATAGTTTATTCAGATTTCTTTACTTTTTTCCTAATATTCTTCTCTCCAGGATCCAGTCCCAGATACCACATTATGTTTAGTTGTCAAATGTCCTTAGGCCCCCCTGACTGTGACAGGCATTCAGACCTCCCTTGCCTTTGATGAGGTGGACAGGTTTGATGACGGGTGGTAGGGTATTTTGTGGAATTGTCCCTCAGCTGGGATTTTCTGATGCTTTTCTCATGGTTAGACTGGGGATATGGGTTTTAGGAGAAAGACCACAGATAAAGGGCCTATCTCATGACATCATATCAAGAGACCATAGTGTCAAAGTGACTTATCACTGTTGATGTTGACCTTGATCTCCTAGCTGAGGTGGTACTTGCCAGTTTTCTCCTCTGCAAGGTTACCCTTCTGCCTCCCTTTCCATGCCATTCTCTTTGGAAGGAAGTTACTAAGCACAACCCACACTTAAAAAGCGGACAGCTGTGCTCCACCCCCTGGAGGGCAGAGTGCAGAAACAGGACACGTGTCTCTTTTTTCCTATTTTTTTATTTGTGCAATCATTTTTTTATATTAGCATAAACTCATGAATATTTGTTTTTGCTTTTTACTTTAGGTTATAATCCAATTCTACTTTATTTATTTTGTTGCTCAGATTGTACCATTTCTGGCCATATTAGGAGCTCTGTCAGTTGGCTGCCGTGGCCCTTTGACATACTGCTATCATTGTGTTTTGTTTGGTTGGCTTTTAAATTTAATTTTATTTTTTTTAGCCCTTTCTCACTCTCTGGAATTTTCAGATAGTCTAGGCTCATCTAGTGTGGAGAGTGGTATTAGAAACCAAGATCTGAGTGCTGGGTGTGTTTGGCGTCCTTGACTCTAGGCCCTCTCAGCTGACAGAGCAAGGAACAGATATGGGTGTGTGTACTGACTGGTATAGATTCACATGCGTGTAAGTGCTTCTTTGTGGAACCAAAGGACACATAGATAAATCTATACCTATATTAAGCTAAACATAAATTCATGCAATGTTCCAACGTATTAACACATGGATCATTCTAGCCTTCTCTCTTTGCTCATCTGTAAACTCTCGTTGCAACAATGAGAAATCTGACTTCCACCGCTGTCTCTATATTTACGTAATTGTTTATTCCCGGTGTAGCAGTAGCTGCATTGTTAACCTGTGCTCCCGGGAGAAATAACTTTATCAACTAAAGCACAGTCTCCCGCATTGTCTCTTTTGCCTCTGGTCTTCCAGATTCCACTTTTCTGCAAAGTTACTAAGCACCTTGGGCACCACCCCCTTCTCCCCCCTCAGAGAGGTGGTGCCACATATCTACAGAACCGTTAGATTGTTTTATCACCTTCCCCATTGCACCCCTGGAATCCCCCATCTCCTAGATGATTTTTAAATCTGAATGCCAATTTCATTTTGTATAAACATAACATAGGATTGTGCTCAGTGCAGATTTGCCTTAACATTAAAATAATGTTGTAAATTAGTTTACGTCCAACAAACTGATAAACCACAGAGATTTCTTAGTTCAAGAAGTGCCTACCTTGTGTCAGGCCCTGTGGCAATGTCTCTCTGAGGGGTTTTATCTCGCGGTTTCCAGGGGCGCCCCAGGTATAGCCCTGCTTCATCAGGGAAGCCTAGGAAGCACTGACTAAGCACGAAGTGAGGAGCTGGATTGTGATATTTATGGCCCCATCTTTGAAATCCTAAGATTCCTTAGATTTGTGCAACCAGACTTCCCACGGTGCTTCCAGAACCTGCAAAAATAATCTATTTGGAGAACTGCATTTACATAAGGTTAGATTTTCTTTTTCTTACTGCTCTTTTGCTCTTAGTAAAAAAATAATTTAAACTGCAGGGGAGAATAATAACTACTAAAGTCAATACTAGCTTTTGTCTACTACAAATGCCTTCTGCATGACTTAAATTATAATCTGCTTTGTCAACCTGCGTCTGCTGAAAAACAATTAAATTGCTCCACACTTGCAGGCGATCTGCTATACTGGTTTTTTTTTTTATTTTTTTATGGACTTTATTTGTTGTACTAACCGCATTATCTAAGCAGCTAGTGAAATTGCATGTGCAAAATGATGCCAATAAAGAAAGAAAGGTGATGGTTGTTGCTCCTGCCGTTGGCAGTGGGGTTGAGGGCAGACTGGCTGGCATTAGCAAACGAGCTCATAGATTGTTGTTCTTAAGGAGATTAATGCTTTGTAAATCTTTCCAGCTTCATCTCGGCTAACCCCCAGCATGACCCTTACCCGTGGGGGTATAAGGCTGTCCCCAATGGGGAATATTTATTTCCATAGCAGATTGAGGACCAGGTAGGAACAATGCTCTGGAGTTGTATGATTGAGTTGGAAAGTGTAAGAAAAATAGGCTTACAGTCTTAACATTTATGTAACAAGACACTGGACTGTATCTTTTGGTGGGAAAAATGCTGCCACTCCAATAACTGCAAGCAATTCTTTTGGGCAGATCCCCCCTGTGGTAGGAGGGACTGTTTGGTAGAGCTTTCCAGCAGGTTAGTTATAAGACAAGTAACTGCCCCTGTGCAAAGGGAAACTTGGACCCCGGAGAAAGAATTCAGAAGCAGGTGCTTAGCCGTGCTGATTAGGTATAACAACTCTATATCTAAAGAGTAGATAGTGCTTTCCCCCCAAACTTTCCAGAATATTATTTTTGTTCACAGGAGGTATGTGTACTTTGTTGTCCAAACATTTGCTTTTGAAAACTGGGGAGCTCTTGGAACCTGCTCCATTAGGAGGGACGAAGCTTATCTGAACTTCTGCTCATCGTAGGCTGGAGGAAGGAATGAGAAAAGGAATGGCGGGGCTGGGACCACGCCACCTGGACTGCTGTCGTCGCCCACGTGAATGGTTATTTAAGCTGAAACTTGAAGAGTTCTCATGATCCCTGTGACTGTCGTGCCCAAGCTCTGTGGGGCCGACCAGACCTGCTGGGGAGAAGGGTGGGATTTCACCTGGAGGGAGGAAACAAGGATCACTTATCTCAGGAGAGGAAAAGAGAGGAGAGGAGAGGAAAAGAGAGGAGAGGAGAGGAGAGGAGAGGAGAGGAG